>CAHIKZ030005609.1:1497500-1510000 GCA_903632075.3 Acanthosepion pharaonis
TTTCCGACCCACTGGTGTAATCGATTTCTATTTTTGACTCCGATTAAGGTCATTTGCAATGGTGTGCAGTAACATGAATCTGTTTTTGGAGTGTATGATGAAATTTGTTTGGCCTTGAAAAATATTGCGTCATCCGTGATTGCATCAGATTTGTATCACGCCAAGACACTATTGTCCCGACTGTCGATTAGTTGTCCTACTGCCATTGTGTACGATAGACATTACTCCAAAGAAGCATAAATTGTAACGCTCTACGAGCACACTGGCAAGCCTTACCAGTGAGCAAATCTATAGACTAACCCGGAAGCAAATCTATAGACTAACCCGGAAGCTCTCCTGATTTAAATCCAATCGAGAATCTGTGCTCAATTTGCAAGGAACGACAGCATTGAATGGACATACGAAGTACTAACATCTACACTTTGTTATGCTTCATTGGAAAAATACGAAAAAAGTGAATAATAACGGAATTATTCGTTTTGTATTAATTAATATATAATTATTATTATCAATTTGCACAAGGGTGTATATATATATATATATATATATATATATATATATATATATTAAAGGATTAATGTATTTTTTTTATTCAGCTGATAGATTTCTATCACTTTAAACGTTATTTCTAGTGGATACTCATATTTGAGTTTTTAATTTTCCTTCAACATACAACTAAAACAACTTTACGAGATATTACTTACCAAATATCAGGCAAAATGGCGAATATAAACTAGAATTATAACAGAAAATAACACGTATCCAATACTTATGCGTGTCACTGTATATATATATATATGTATATATATATATATATATATATATATATATATATATATATATATATATATATATATATATATATATATATATATATACATATAACAATAAAGTCACTATACAGTTACTTACAATAAAAAAGCAAAGCATTGAAGCAGGTGAATTGTAATTCGAACAGTATCGGTAATTAATTTACTATTGTTTACCATAACATTTTATCGTTATTAACCAGAATTAACCAGAACCAATTTGATAATAACTGTCTGGGCTGTTGATTAATTGCTTTGTCTTGATTTATTATTTGAAGTAACTGTATATGATTGACTTTTTGCCACTATATATATTTATTTGGATGTATTTTAATTATTTAATTTATTTTACTTGTTTTTTATTATTTATTTATTATACTGTATATTTTTATTTACTCTTTTCGGTTTTCGATTTTAAGTAATGTAGTATATATATATATATATATATATATATATATATATATATATATGAGAATCAAACGGAATATTAAATATATAAGACAATTTGAAGGTTTTAATTTTGTAACATATTTCACCAGTTCCTAGGTGAAAACAATGCAAGCAATGTTCCGAATGTAACGTTTCCTATATCAAAGCCTAAAATATATACAAGCAGCGTAATAACCCCGTTGGATTGATCTAGTTGACAGCGACAGCGATAAACTTTTTTTTTTTTTTTTTTTTTTCTCATCACGATGGTCAGAAGTCTGCAATCCGTCCAGTAACAACCCCTTACGCCACTGTTGATATGCATTTCCTAACGTTTTGCTCAGCATTCAATTTTTAGTATCCATAAGCGGGCAGCAAGTTATTCAATAAGAGACTTCTCCTCTGTCAGCATTTTCATAGCAGACGTTAATTTAGCAAAGCCAGGAAAATGGAGGGAACATTCAGCCTCTGCTCCCATTAACAACCATCAGCCCGTAACGTCGTGTTCCAATATAATAAAATAGGACTTATTACTTACTGAACCACCTCCATTATGTGTGTGTGTGTGTGTGTGTGTGTGTGCGTGCGTGCGTGCGTGCGTGCGTGTGTAATTATGATTATGCACGTGCCAGTGTGTGTACATGTGCAAATGTTTAAAATTTATGGATGGACAATTTCTCATAGAAAATTTTACTCGCATTTAATAAATTTCTTTTGGGGCTCTTTTGCGTGATATTAAAAAAAAAAGATTCGTGAATCAAATGCCAAATCGCATCCTTTGAGATTTGTTTTCAGTTATTTTTATTTTTGTTGTTTCTGTTTATAAACAGAATGAAGAGTACTCAGTTTTAAAATATGCACTGCTTATTTATAGATAGATAGATAGATATGAACAGACTGAGATAGATAGATAGATAGATAGATAGATATGAACAGACTGAGATAGATAGATAGATAGATATGAACAGACTGAGATAGATAGATAGATAGATAGATAGATAGATAGATAGATATGAACAGACTGAGATAGATAGATAGATAGATAGATAGATAGATAGATATGAACAGACTGAGATAGATAGATAGATAGATAGATAGATAGATAGATATGAACAGACTGAGATAGATAGATAGATAGATAGATATGAACAGACTGAGATAGATAGATAGATAGATAGATAGATATGAACAGACTGAGATAGATAGATAGATAGATATGAACAGACTGAGATAGATAGATAGATAGATAGATATGAACAGACTGAGATAGATAGATAGATAGATAGATATAAACAGACTGAGATAGATAGATAGATAGATAGATATGAACAGACTGAGATAGATAGATAGATAGATAGATAGATATAAACAGACTGAGATAGATAGATAGATAGATAGATATGAACAGACTGAGATAGATAGATAGATAGATAGATAGATAGATAGATAGATAGATATGAACAGACTGAGATAGATAGATAGATATGAACAGACTGAGATAGATAGATAGATATGAACAGACTGAGATAGATAGATAGATATGAACAGACTGAGATAGATAGATAGATATGAACAGACTGAGATAGATAGATAGATAGATATGAACAGACTGAGATAGATAGATAGATAGATATGAACAGACTGAGATAGATAGATAGATATGAACAGACTGAGATAGATAGATAGATATGAACAGACTGAGATAGATAGATAGATAGATATGAACAGACTGAGATAGATAGATAGATATGAACAGACTGAGATAGATAGATAGATAGATATGAACAGACTGAGATAGATAGATAGATATGAACAGACTGAGATAGATAGATAGATAGATATGAACAGACTGAGATAGATAGATAGATAGATATGAACAGACTGAGATAGATAGATAGATATGAACAGACTGAGATAGATAGATATGAACAGACTGAGATAGATAGATAGATAGATAGATAGATAGATAGATATGAACAGACTTATATAGATAGAAGCACGATATACTGAAAAAGCAGGTCTGAGAGGAACAGATAAGGGTAGAGATCGGACGCTAGATAGAAATGTTCATATCTATCTATCTATCTATCTATCTATCTATCTATCTCAGTCTGTTCATATCTATCTATCTATCTATCTCATTATAAATGATAGGCGGATAGATAGATTGATAGATAGATAAATGTTTTCATTACATTGTTAATAGTGTATTTATGTGAAAAGATATCCCTGGACAAGCGTGTTGATACATAATTCATCTCTAAGTGTATTGGCATGTGCGCGCGTGCGTGTGTATGCGTATGTTTGTATGCGTGTGTATGCGTATGTGTGTGTGCGCGCTTCACGTGTGTGTCTGTCCGCCAAGAATCTTTTCACCTGTCTGACTACCTAGCCACCAACCGACTTCCCCTACCAACCCGCGACCTGCCTTTGCCGAGGCCAGCTTTTGTCTTTAAACACAAAGATAAAGTTGTTTTGCACGGGTAAAGAAAAAAAAAACATTCCTACCACATTGATTTGTTTGTTTTCTCGCACAGCGAACAGCAACCTGGTTGAACAAATCTCTTTCTTTCTTTCTTTCTTTCTTTCTTTCTTTCACGTTTTCTTTCTTTATTTCATTACCCTCTCTTTCTTTATTTTTTCTCTTTTTTTTTTTTTTATTATTCTATCACCTTTCTCTCTTTGCCCCTTCCTTTGTCTCCCGTTTGTTTTTTTTTTTGTTGTTTTATTTTGTTTTTGTCTTTCATTATTTTTCTCTTTCTTTTTTTCGGAATTTTTCAGTTTTTTTTCTTTCTTTTTCCATCTTTCTACCCACCCTCTCTTCTTTTCTTCTTCTTTTTTTTTCTACTCTTTCTTGCTACCATTTTTCTCTTTCCACTACTTTCTTCATTTTTTTATTTTTGTGATTCTTTCTCTTTCCTTCTTTTCCTTACTTCTTTCTTCCAACCCTTCCTCTCTTCGTCTCCTCCCTTCCTCCGTTCTCATGCCATTTCTTCCTTCTTTCTTCATTTCTTTTTTCTATTCCTTCCTCTCCTTTTCTTTTCCCCCTTTCCTCCGTTCTCCTTTCATTCCGTCCTTTCTTCTTTTATTCCTTCTTCACTTCTTCTTTCCTTCGTTTTCCTTCCATTACTTTCTTTTATTCCTATCTCTCCTCTTTGTCTTTGCTCTTCCTCCGTTCTCTTTCTATTCTTTACTTCTTCTCCTCCCTCACTTCCTTCTCTTTCCACCCCTTCCTACTTTCTTCTATTCTTTGCTTTCCTCTTCTTCCCCCTTCCTCCGTTCTCCTTCCATTCATTCCTTCCTCTCCACTTCTCCTCCTTTCCTCCATTGTCCATCTATACCTTTCTTCTACCTTATCCTTCCACCCTCTTTTCTCTCCTTTCTTCAATCCACCTTTCTCCTCCTCCTCCTTCTTTTCCTCTTTCTTCCAAACCTTTCTCTCTTCTTCTCCTCCCTACCTTCGTTCTTCTTCCTTTCCTTCCTTTCTTTTCTCTTCTCCTCTCTCGCTTCTTTCTTTCCATCTTTCCTCCATTCCTTCCTCCTTCTCTCTCTATCTTCCTCTCCTCTCTCCTTCCTTTTCTCGTCGTTTTCTTCTTTCTTTTCCTTCTTTTTGACTAGCTTAATTCAGTTGATTGGTAGTTTTCTTCAGACACAAATGCAAAAAAATACGGAAGACCAAACGAGAAGTAAACTCACTTCGGCAATAACGAACTGTAAGATCAGCCTGCAGCCTCCATCGATATATACAACAATTCGATTAATACAGCACAATACCACAATTATGGAATATCGAGTGAAGATCGAACACATTACAGTAATGGTTTTAACCAGATGCATTTATTAACTGTTGCATCACTATGATTAGGTCCGACTGATCAATGTTTTATCGATCAATAAGCTTCTTTATCGGGGTTCGAACTGATCATAAATTGAACGCGGGCTCTGTGTTCGTCTCCATTTTGGTGAATGTCAACTTGAAAATCTACTTACTATATAGATGTAAAAAATTATCTGTAAATAATATTTCTCTTTTTTTCTCTTATCTTCTTTTTCTTTCTTTCTGTCTTTGTTTGTATGTTTCTTTCTTTTTTCTTTCTTTCGTTACCTTTCCTTCTAAAGTTCCACTCTCTCTCTTTCTTTCTTCTTTCTTTCCGCCTGTCTGCATTTTTTGCTCTTTCTTTCTTTCTTTCTTTCTTTCTTTCTTTCTTTCTTTCTTTCTTTCTTTCTTTCTTTCTTTCTTACCTACTACTTCGTCTTAATTACTCCGCCTTCTTTCTTACCCTTTCTTATTTCACCTTTTCATTTTCGTCCTTTCTTTCTCCTTCCTTCTTTCTCTCTCTCTCTCTCTCTCTCTCTTTATTTCTTAACTCCCCCCTTCTTTCCTTCTTTTTATTTTTGTCATTCTCTTTCTTCTTTATTGATCTCTCTTCCTTCTCCTCACATTCTTTCCATTTCTTCATCGTCCTCCACCACCTCTTCCTCTTTTTTCTGTATTCATTTCTTTCTTTTTTCCATCTTTCTTCTATATTGGTAGGTGGGGGGTCTCCTCTGTATTCGATATCCACGTTTTTTCTCCTCCACCTCCTCCTCGCTTCTAGTTTCCTTCCTTTTCTCTCCTGCTCCGTTGTATAAGTCATTGCTCTTCTTCTTCTTCTTCTTCTTGACTATCTTTTCTATCGCCCTTGTCCTCTTCCTATATATGTGTATGCATGTGTGTATGTGCGTGTCCATGTGTTATATATATATATATATATATATATATATATATATATATATATATATATATATATACGTGTGTGTGTGTGTGGGGCGTGTGCAAATGTTTCAGTGACAAACTAGTTTACAACTGTGTATTATTCATATTCTAGTTTTCAAGAGTGAACGTATATATATATATATGTATATATATATGTACATATGTGTGTGTGTGTGTGTGTGTGTGTGCTAGACCTCCTCCTTATCCTCACCCTGCCCTGTCATTTCATTCTTTTTTAAAGTCGCATACACTTTACGATCTCTCCTCTTCCTGCTCCCTTACTTAGTTCTCCAATGGCGTGCGTCCTGTCGACCTTTTCCTCCCACTTTAACTCTGAATTTCCCGCCATTTTTGCCACATTATTTTTTTGTATATCCTCCCAGATTGTTGTCTCCTGTTTGCATATCAATGTATATTCTCCTTATTTCAAGCAACCCCATTCCAGTACGCTAAACGGCAGACAAGAAAGAAAATAAAAATTACTGATGCAAAGAATAAGAAACATCTAAAAATAAATTGAACTCTTGATTTGTAAATTTTTATTTGATCCTTTAAGAATTTTCAAATCGAAATTTAGGATAATTCCATATTTAATCTGTATATTCATACTTAATTTAATTGACAAGGGATGAAATTATGTTTGAAAATAAATATATGTTCCTTTAAACAAATGCTTGTAATAATTAGACTGCAGACATATATATACTTACATGTATTATATATATATATATATACATTATATATATATATATATATATATATATATATATATATATATATATATATATATATATATATATATATATATGAATTCCCAAGAGGATAGAATCCAGGTAGAACTCAATGCCCAGGACAGAGTAAGAATATAATATAAAAAAGGCTCAAACACTGTTATTCAAAGTTTATAATTTATTACATTGGAATCATAATCACGATCCAATTCAAATTTGTAAGTCTGATGAATTGGGTCGTGATTACGATTCAAATGTAATAAATTATAACCATGGAATATTAATGTTTCAGCCTCATATATATATATATATATATATATGTGTGTGTGTGTGTGTATGTATATATGTATGTATGTATTCAGGACTACACATGCGCACGACAGAGGGGTACTGGGAATTTTAGATTTTTTTTTGTGTTATATAGCTGAATTAATTTAGAGTCTTTTTCTTTAAAAAAAAAAAGAAAGACAATTCTAAACTTCCCAGCAAAACCTCTGTCGTGCGCATGTGTAGTGCTACCAACATCAATTTAGTCCGTTGAAGTCCTGAAGGACGAAACGCATCACAATTTTTTCCACTTTGTCATCCAATTTTCCCAACACTGTTCTCTCTATATAAGATTAACAGATTATTATAGCGCCCAAACACACACACACATATATATTTAAACAATTCACTCCAAGAAAGGCAAATATGTCACTAGGACGCAAGGTTCTGCTGGGAGTGAAAGTGAATGAGAAGACTTTAGAAGGAACAGGAGACCCAATTCTAAACAGGAAACAAGGGATAAACTCCTGTTCAAAAGACCGGAGAGGAGCGTTAACCGGGTGATAGTTAAACCTAACTACTAATACACACACACACACACATATATATATATATATATATATATATATATATATATATATATATATTATATATATATATATATATGCTATCGACAGAAATCAATCCAGTCAATTGGCTGACGGAAGCTGCAGAGAGGGCCAATTGAGAAGAGCAGTGCACGAAAAATCCATCCTTCGAAAACCCCAGAAGACAAATCGAAGAGACGAAGAGAGCCCAAAGAAAAACCAGAGCTCTCCCGTCCTCTGAACCCTTCTACCCTGCTATGTGGTGGCTGCAGATATCTCTTCAGATCCATCATAGGACTCATTTCATGGAGAAGGAACTGTCGATGTGCAACCCAATACTCAGCAACGAGTTCCGCCAACAACGATACACACACACACACACACATATATATATAGAGAGAGAGACAGACAGACAGACAGAGACAAAGAAAGAAAGAAAGAAAGATAAAAAGAAAAAAAGAAAGAGAGATTGCTGAAAAAAAACGCTATGCTCGACCCACTTCCAAAAATCTAAATCATTTTTTGGTCAGATTGATAATATATATATATATATATATATATATATATATATATGTATATATTTTGTGTGTGTGTGTGTGTGTGCCTGCGTCTGTGTGTGTTGTGCGTCTGCGTGTAGAGAGAGAGACAGAGAGGACATAGGAATCAACACTGTATTATGACTGTCACTTTTACGCTTCAGTGCGATCTTCAGACCAAGTGACACTAC
Organism: Acanthosepion pharaonis; assembly: GCA_903632075.3. Taxonomy (NCBI): domain Eukaryota; kingdom Metazoa; phylum Mollusca; class Cephalopoda; order Sepiida; family Sepiidae; genus Acanthosepion; species Acanthosepion pharaonis. Next base: position 1,505,807 of record CAHIKZ030005609.1, read on the forward strand.
TACTATGTGGTGAGTTGTGCAAGTAGAGGGTTGTGTATATAGAGAAGTGGGTGGTGTAGAGCAAAGCGGCCCTTGCCATTTTCTTTTGTCTCCGGCTATACTGATGGTTATTTATGCTCTGAGCGACAGCATTACTTATTTATGCTGGTTGGATGGTTGGAAGAAGTGTGTATTTAAACAGGCGCGGTTTATTCAGGGTCATGACTCCGAGATTGCTTATTTATAAAGATATTATTTATTATTTTCCTTTCTTCCATTTCCCCTGTTTCTCTCTTTTCGTATGAGGAATAAAATTTATTAGGTTGTCGGAATTTAATTGGATTTTTTATGATGTGTGTGTAGATAGCTGTGAAGGAATTTATTTTTGTATCTGCATTTAGAAAAGATTTTAGGAATTTGTCTTGTTCTGGCAATGTACACACTGAGTAGTATTTTTTTTCTTTTATTATTTAATAAAGAAAAACATTTAATATACAACTCAGTGTGTCTGAAAAATTTTAATTTTTTAATATTTTTTATTGTTTTTATTATATATATATATATATATATATATATATATATATATATATATATATATATATATATATATATATATATATATATATATATATATATAAAGAACAATATGATATATAATCCGGTGTTCTTATTGATATTTTATTTTTACAAAATAGTGCTCAATGTAAATTTATAGAGATTAATATTATAAATTAACTGATTTAAAATGTTTTTTCGCCTTATTTTAAATCATTTAATTTATAATATATTTCGCCTATATTTTAAATCAGTTAATTTATAATATATTTTAAATCAGTTAATTTATAATACATATATATATACATATATACATGTATATATATATATATATATATATATATATATATATATATATATATATAATATTCAAGCAGCGTTGTTAATTTTCATGAAATGAACATAGAGCTAAGAGTAGTTTAAAAATTACACACAATTTCGAAAAGTTGTTTACAAGTTTCCATACATCACGAATTAATGAATATCCACCTAGATATCAAGATAGATATCCAGATAGACTCACCAAACACACATTTCTTAACAGGCACTTCTTATGTTTAATAAAATGTCTTTAACAAAAGGTCTACTGACTAAATAGCCTATGTTTAATATATATATATATATATATATATATATGGGTGCTGATATTTCTGTATCTTGTATTTTATCATCTTATCTTCCAAACTATCTTATTTGCCTATTTATGAGACGCTCGTGCTAATGCTTACTCACCCGGGTGCTCTAATACACCTGCCACCCGACACTCAACACCTGTCACCCGACTCTCTTGAATTCATCTGGAGATACCGACAGGTGCCCGTGCGACCTGACAACCTCTGTCCTCTTCCTTCAGTACAGAAGACACCTTCCTCGCCCACATATATATATATATATATATATATATATATATATATATATATATTTACCACTTTACTGTATTCAACCCTATCGACGTATATCGTCGACTGTGACCTCTTTTCTAATCTAAGCATAAAAAATTAGGGTTATTTACTCTCCGGTTGGTCTGATGGCGCGAATTTGTGAAAGAGAAAGAAAGAAGGAAAGAAAGAAAGAAAGAAAGAAAGAAAGAAAGCAAGCAAGAAAGAAAGAAAGAATATATGAACTTATATGTATAGAAGGGAACCGAGATGGATAGAAGAGAAATGAAAGATAAAAAGAAAGGAAGCTAAATCAAAAAAGAAAGAAAAAATATATGAACCCACATGGATGAAATATAAAAGTGCGAAAGAAAGAAAGAAAGAAAGAAAGAAAAAAGAAAGAAAAAATATATGAACCCACATGGATGAAATAGAAAAGTACGAAAAAGGAAAAAAAAGAAAGAAAGAAAAAATATATGAATCCACATGGATGAAATAGAAAAGTACGAAAGAAAGAAAAGAAAGAAAGAAAGAAAAAAAGAAAAAAGAAAGAAAGAAAAATATATGAACCCACATGAATGAAATAGAAAAGTACGAAAGAAAGAAAGAAAGAAGAAAGAAAGAAAGAAAGAAATATATGAACCCACATGGATGAAATAGAAAAGTACGAAAAAAAGTGAAAAAAAAGAAAGAAAGAAAGAAAGAAAAAAAAAGAAAAAATATATGAACCCACATGAATGAAATAGAAAAGTACGAAAAAAGAAAAAAAAAGATAGAAAGAAAGAAAGAAAGAAAAAAAGAAAGAAAAAAGAAAAATTATATGAACCCACATGAATGAAAGAGAAAAGTACGAAAAAGGAAAGAAAGAAAGAAAGAAAGAAAGAAAGAAAGAAAGAAAAAATATATGAACCCACATGGATGAAAGAGAAAAGTACGAAAAAAGGAAAAAAAAAGAAAGAAAGAAATGAACCCACATGGATCAAATAGAAAAGTACGAAAAAAGGAAAAAAAGAAAGAACGAATGAAAAAAAGAAAGAAAGAAAAAAGAAAGAAAGAGTGAAAAAAAGAAAGAAAGAAAGAAAGAAAGGAAAAAAGAAAGAAAGAAATATATGAACCTCCATGAATAGAAGTGAATCCATATGGATAGAAATAAAAGAAAAGAAATATTGAAAGAAATAAGATGAATCCTTTTTTTTCTTTCTTTCATGCATTTTCTCACTGAAACCAAGTAGCGTCTCTGATATGTCTTTTCCGTCTTATGATAACTATATATTATCTGAGGAGAAGTGTGTGTGTGTGTGTGTGTGTGTGTGTGTGTGTGTGTGTGTGTGTGTGTGTGTGCAGATGTTTGAATTAAACTTCTTATATTGATCTGCGATTTATCTAAAGATCAATATTTTGTTGAATAAAAAATAATTTTTAGATGAATATTTCTGTTTGAACCTGGAGAATTTTGTGGCCACGAAATCGATCTTTTTCGAGTCAATCTATGAAGGAAAATTTCCTTAACAAACTGTTTAAACTTATAACCCCCAAAACACAGTTTGCTTATTAAATATTGATCAATTGTCATTGTAGCTTTGGTACAATCCCACAAGCGTGTAGCACCTAGTGGGGATCGAACTCACTACTCGATAGTAATGGTCAACCAGAAGGTGCCCAATATCAGTGGAATACATGGATTTTTTTAATCATTTCACACCAGGCAAGGCGATAATGCCACTAAGACGAAAGGGATTAATGGGAGTAAAAGAGAATGAGGAGAAAGGACCCTAAAACAAGAGGATTCGGGAAGAAAGCAGATGGTGATTGACATTGCATTTTTGAAGCTTGTAAGTGACTAGGAAGCAAGAAATCTGAAAGGATTTCCGCAGATCAGAAAATAAAGTATTATAATAGGCCCTAGGCTTGCATCTAGCTTGCTCAATTGTAAAACGATGAGACCTAACTTCCAATCGAGTAGCACACTTAACTTCATGCAATCGAGGCACTAAAGCTTATCAGAACAATCGCCATGAAAATTATTATTAGAACCCATTTAAACACACAGAAACTTACAAGACTCCATCCAAGACATAGTAGTAGAAAATACAAACATAATAAACTCATCTACATGTAAAAAAAAAAGATTAAAATAATGGAAACCTTAATAATAAAAAAAGAAAAAGCCAGTACATAATAATATTAACTACGAACACGGCCACAATGCGCTCTGTTCGGAAAATAAAACAAGTCTATAACACTAAAAACATACATACACGGCACACATCCAATTAAATTGAAAAAATAAAATCATCCTTGATAATGGCTAAAAGTATAGACGAAAGCGCTCGGAATTACAGGACATTTGGACAGTTTCTACACACACTGTGCCAAAAAAAAACACTTGTTCGAACACAAGAAAAATTAAATAAAAAGCTTAACCGTAGTACCTTGCCAATCGTCTTAAATGAAATATATATACATATATATATGTGTGTGTTTGAAATGTGTATGTATATAAATAAATATAATATATATATATATATATATATATATATATATATATATATATATATATATATTATGAATAAAAATAACAATAAAAAACTGGTAATTGCTGACGCGTTTCGTCCAATGTGGACTTTATCAAAGTAAAAAAATACGAAAATGAAATTAATGAACAAAGTAACTAATAAAACAGACTTTGTTCAATTAATTTCATTTTCGTATTTTGCTTTGATAAAGTCCACATTGGACGAAACGCGTCAGCAATTACCAGTTTTCCTATTGTCATTTTTAT
>CAHIKZ030005609.1:1515000-1612500 GCA_903632075.3 Acanthosepion pharaonis
TGAAGCAATCGGACGTCTAGCCACACTGAAGAACTGTGATACAGCGAAACAGTCTGTCTGGATGGATGATAATATATATATATATATATATATATATATATATATATACCGTACCTATGAACACTAATGGATATGTCCCAATACTCATAAATACGTTGGACACTATTGTAAGTGGGGGTAATATGCTGTCTAAGTAGTCCACTACTGGCAGTGGTTTACCTACTTCACGCCGCTGGTGAGTATTGTATTTTTGTTGATGCTGTAAGGATTGCCATTTCATTTCCAACCTCCTTTTTGGTTATTCCTTATTCAGTAACCTTTCTTAGGTTACAACAATATATATATATATGTGTGTGTGTGTGTACGTGTGTGTGTGTGTGTATATATATATATATATATATATACATTGGTAATCATTTGTCTGGAGAAGATTAACTTGTCATCTCTCTGAGTAAAGTGCCACATATAAACATTAGAAACATATACATGGCACCCCTTCTAATTACTGTCAGCTTGTGATCGACGATACAACAGTACTCTCTTAATCCAACTACAAAAATGGGGATTAAAAATTTTTGAGGCTTTTCACATCAAAAGACAGCAATCCACCATCAATAAAATTTGTTTTAATCTCGGCACGCACGTGTTTAGATGCTTTTGAAGGTCAATTTAGTCGCGTGACGCTAAAATCTATTCCACTATCATAGCATGTGAACATACCTTAATTTCAGATAAGTCATTGCAAATACTTGTAATAAAAACATTATTATAAGCTGAAATTAGCATATAATATATTTGTTTGTTTTGTGATTCTTTTACGGCATATCAACACCTCAGTGGGTATTTAATACCGACAAGATTTTTTATTGCTGGTAATATTTTTTTCAATAATGTATTGCTGGTACTATTTATCCTTTCTTCAAAAATGTATTACCGGTAATATTTTTTCAAAAATGTTTTACTTGTAATATTTTTTTTCAGAAATGTATTGCTGATAATAATTTTTTCTTCAGAAATTCATTGCTAGTAATAATTATTTACAAAAATGTATTGCTGGTATTAAAACCTATTTTTACACTTTCATAGTGTTTTGGCCCCAGTTTAGGGGTTAACTATTTGCCCATAGCTGGGACCCTAACAGGTGCTACCACCACGGGTCAGAGTGGACCTGGGAACACCAGCAATTAAGAGGAGATTCCACGCTCCTCAAAACCTCCTGACCAGAGACCTTTCTGTTGGATGAAGTTTATCGTCTTACGCAGGACGCGGATGTAGTTTATCGTTTTACTCAGAACGGTGGGGGAGCGTCTTACCCCTCTGCAGAGGTGCAGTCGCCATATTCTGAAGCTCCAGCGGACAGGGCGTTCTATAATATAAATATATCCTGAAGATCTTAACAACATCAATTGTTTAATATCAATTTTATTGTGGAAACGCTGGCTTATATAATCAAATCGGACATGGTATATATATATATATATATATATATATATATATATACAGGATGAACCAGGTTTTTCGTATACAATTTTAATGGATTATAAAATGGAACAAGACCTAATGTAATGATGCGTAGCATGCGCGAAAGTTTAGAACTTTCATTTCTCTGTCAGATGCATTCACAGCATTAACATGGATGCTTACAATATGATAAACGCAATTCAAAAGCCCGCTGTGTCCGTAGCATACCAAACAGGATATAGCGCCTTCAAAAGTGGCAATGTGAATAGGAGGAACAAAACACAGGCCTGTCCTGACATACTGGAAGAACCCACAGTGATGCATACGAAGTTCACATCATTTGTGAGGGTTGTAGGGCTTCGTATACAAAATTAACATACCATGCCGCCTCACTTCTCCAGCCGGACCTCATGAGTGAATGCCAAAGCTTGTATTGAGCTGCTGAACACGGTGATGAAGGCCGGCAACTAGAGGGTAGCCGTACGGGTTCCAGCCGCATTCTTCTCTGTCCCGCATGACCAAGAAGAACCAGGAGTGTATGGCCGAGAATTTTCATGGACAACTCATAGCTACCAAGCTCTCCTGCTTTCAGTGCGCTAGTCAACTATATTTGGAGTGTAGTCGAAAGTGAGGCTAGCCAGCGACTTGACAAGATCGGCAATTCATTGAAGGCCGCTATCATGAACGCAGTAGCAAGTGTGAACGAGGATCCGAATTTGCAGTTGCTCCCAATATGGCTTTTGTGGCTAACGACGGTTTTATTGAATATCATTTCTTCCGGCTTTCTAAGTTGAATATGGATGCAGATTGTTGGAAATTATATAATGAATTTCAATTGAATATTATTATTTTTCTTTATATTATAATTTGTTCTGAATTAGCAGGCTCAAATGATAGATAGATAGATAGATAGATAGATAGATAGATAGATATATGAGGTTACCCCACTTACTTTCCAAAAAAACGCCGCTAGGGGACGCTCCTTAAACGTATAAATAGGAAGTGACATTCTGTCCTCTTTCTATGTTTTTTCTCCAGCTTTCAGATGTAGTCGCACGCAGATGAGAAGGCTGCCGCTGAGGCATGTTTGCTTCCATTGGTTCTCTGCTGACATTGGAACTCTTTCTTTATGCACATGTATATATACACATGTGTCTATCCCACTCGCTTGTTACACCTACTTCTACACAAATACCTTCACTAGTTTAAATGTTTTCTTTATTGGTATGCATTGTTTTTTAACACTCAATAATCTTCAAGTGTCTATGTATGACTTTGTTTTGTTAATATATACATTGTCGTTTGTTTATATGCATGGTTTTGTTGTTACTTTGTTCATTTATTACCTGGAATGACATTCCTAGTCCGCCATTTTTATATATAACAGGATATATTTGTTTTCCAACCTAAACACACATTCAGCACAGCCGCAACAGATGTAAACAGGCTGAGATAGATAGATAGATAGATAGATAGATAGATAGATATAAATAGACTAAGATAGATAGATAGATAGATATAAATAGACTAAGATAGATAGATAGATAGATATAAATAGACTAAGATAGATAGATAGATATAAATAGACTAAGATAGATAGATAGATAGAAATAGACTAAGATAGATAGATAGATAGATAGATATAAATAGACTAAGATAGATAGATAGATAGATAAAAATAGATAGATAGATAGATAGATATAAATAGACTAAGATAGATAGACCAAGATAGATAGATAGATATAAATAGACTAAGATAGATAGACCAAGATAGATAGAGAGATAGATAGATAGATAGATATAAATAGACCAAGATAGATAGATAGATAGATAATGTTCCAGCAGGATTCTTCCCTCTATCATGTCAAACTGAAAATCTGACCTTCTAAGTCCCATTATGTGAATCCTCTGGACAGCTACATTTAGCTTATAGTCGAGAGAAAAGATCAGAGTCTGGACAATACAAAGGGCTCGTTTAAGGCCGCCATTCTAAACTTAATCGTTAATAAGAATTAGAACTATCAGATTTTATTGGAAATATATATATATGTGTGTGTGTGTGTGTGTGTGTGTGTGTGTGTGTGTGTGTGTGTGTGTGTGTGTAAAAATTCAGATAGAGTATATCTGTAAATGGACAATATGAATGGACAAAAGGAAAATTTATCTTAGAAGGGAAATTCTCGTATGTGCTGCAATCGAATTTTATCAAAATATAAATCTGTGACTCGGATTCTTCCGAATATCCCCTTTCCTGAAAGAATTACTCTTTTTCCAAGTCAAGATACATGACCACAAAAATGAAAAAAAAAAAAACTATATTAAAATGTTAAATCTGTGACCTCATGTTATTCAAGACATATACAACATATATCAATCGCAATCCCAAATAATTCAAATACTAATTTACATATTTATACATACAAAAAATATCTACTACATACTTTCGTTTATTGGGCAATGAATTGTATAAACTTACGTCCATGAACTTGCCTGACTTACCGCTAACTTGATGAATATTCATAAGCACTCTAATAACCCAAATTTTTTAAAAATCACTAACATTTCTGCTTTTGGATGTAAATACTTGTCACAAAATAAAATCCTCACATTCGTCTTGATAAAGTCCCTCAGATGAACTGAAGGCAATGATTATGGCATCATTCATCAACTTAAAAAAGGAGACAAGTCCAAAAGAGTTGCAGGAGATTCCGAAGTCTTCTGGAGGCCGTGTTTGAAGCCAACGGCCATTTTATGGAATATATTTACTCTTTACTAATTCAAGATATTTTTTAGTAATTTAAATCTGTTAAAATAAGATGTGTAATTTAGACGACAATTTATCCATTGCAACCAGTATTACAAACTGAAATTTCTACCAGCTACATATACACAGTCACAAAAAAAAAAAAAAAAAAAAGGAAATAACCAGCTTTAATATAATAACAATAATAATTTTGTAAATTAAAAATTATAGCAATCTTCAACTACCATAATTTTACACAGAATACCTATTGTCAGGATTTATACCAAAATAAATTAATACATATAACAAAATAAAATAAAATAAAACACCAACAACCACTTTTTAGTTCAAGCTACCACCACTAGCTACCACCACTATAACTACATTCATGGTTTTATCATTCTCCCACCACCGTTACTAATCATTTCTACCAATTTACAATTCCTACCATTTTACAATAACTATTAGCTAATTATATTATCAGTGTCTCCAATCCCTTGCAACATTACTATCACATCATATCATATAGACCCGTTATTAAATTAAACTACCCTCTCACCCAGCATATTAAACATTAAACATCACCATATAAATTAACCAATAAGGATTACAAATTTCTACCTGTTTCATATACACAGTCACCAAAATCAAACAAATAACCAGCTTTAAATATAACAAATAAACCCCCATTTTTTTCAAAAATTTAAAAATAAATATAAATAATAATAATAATTTTTACCTATCATAATTTTACACAAACCCCACCACACGTATATACATACATGCAAGGAAATATTATTCAGCGGAAAAATATATAATATGACATGTATACATTCACGAGACATTTCCGCCACACTTCCAATCTTTAAATTTCAACATACAAATGCGTATGTATAGACACAACACCACCCGTATACATACATATGTCATATCCGAAACTGCCCACATATGTTTATATATGTATGAGTCCCGACGGACGACCAAGTATGTATATGTGTCTGCATACATCGATGTTTGCGTTAGTACGATGACATAAGCGACGAAGTTTCCCCCACCACTTCCACAATAACACCAATACCCGCAATCTAGATAAACCCAAATTTTTAAAAAAATTAATCAGTTTGTCTGACGATCGCTAAAGCGTGAAACCCAGGGTCACAAACTCACATCTATCCAACCAAATATGTTAGCTCTATCTCTGATATTTGAGCGCTTTGTAATAAGTACCGCGCATATAATATATAAATAATTATACATATATATATTTATTTATATTTATATACACTTTTCACGTATATATATATATATATATATATATATATATAATAAATTAATTGATTTAAAATATGGTTTCTTCTCTACATATAATAACCATGTTTCAAAAAAGTTCAGTTATTGATACATAGTTATTACTGTGTAGCGAAGAATCCATATATGAAATCAGTTAATTTATAATATTCATGCTCTTTAAATTTACACTGAGCACGGTATTGTAAAAATAAAAATAAAAAATATCAATAAAAACAGCGGATTATATATCTTACTGTTCTTTCTTTATATATATATATATATATATATATATATATATTCCAGCTTTTCAGAAAAGACGTTTAGCCATCTTCACACAATTTATCGTAAGAATCACTGAAAACCCTTTGAGTTATTCACTTAGAAAGAGAACAACTTAAAATCGTTTTGTGCCAGACCCACAGTCTTTTCAACTGAGCAATGGTGAGAGGAAAAATCATTCAGGCCTTCTTTAATGGTACCAACATTCATACTTTGGCTTCCATTTTCAAAGTTCATTTAAGAAGCATCAAGAGAACGGCGAATAAGTTTAAAAACGAGGGAACAGTAGAGAGGAAATTTGGATCAGGAGGTCACAATAGAATTAGGGATCACCATTTCAACTTAGAATTGAAGAGATCAACTAAAAAAGATCCAACTCAGTCCATAAGACGTTTGGCTCGTGAGAGAGGAGTTTCGGCTATGATAGTCCAAAGAGCAGTGAAAAATGATTTGAAAATGAAATCGTACGTAAAACCTGTGAGGCAACTTATCACTCCAAAACAGAAAGATAGAAGGTTAGAGAGAGCAAAGATCATCTTGAATAAGTTGGAAAATAATTTGAAACATATATATATATATATATATATATATATATATATATATATATATATATATATATATATATATATATATATATATATATATATGTTTTATATATATATATATATATATATATATATATATGTTTATATATATATATGTTTATATATATATATATATATATATATATATGTTTTTATATATATATATATATATATATATTTCCTTTATTTCAACTTCATGAACTTCCGATCTTTAGCTATGTTTAATTAATGATGAGTATGTCATTTTCGTTTATGATCGATTTCATCACGATTCTTCTGTTAAGCTTGGAGAGTAATTATAAATTCTTATTGCTCAAAGTAAAGTCTAAGATTGTTATAAAAGCCTCGGAGAAATCCAGTAAGATATCTTTAATCATTTCTAAGATACAACCGTTCAGATCTTAATCTAACAAATGGCCAATTTTTCTTTTGCTCTATTTGGACAATTTTGGTGATGTGTGTGTGTGTGTGTGTGTGTGTGTGTGTGTGTGTGTGTGTGTGTTTATTGTTTATACGTTATTTTTATGGATACAAATATTGAAGCAAATGCTCTGTTTATGAATGACGGAGAAATTTCATAGAAAATATGTCTTCTCCGTAAAGGCCGGTAAATCTTGACGCAGTGGTGAAGTCAGCTGTTTTGGAGTGAGTCAGTCTTTCACTTCTGAACCGACTGCTTGGTTGAACTCTCTTCCTACGGACGGGAGTAACCCGAAGGAGGCTCCGACGAAGGGCGGCGTCTCCTTCGGGGAGGTAAAACCGGCCCTGAACCCGTTTATACGGGTTCAAATGGGCATATTTTTGGCCGAGCCCACGGGCTCGGAATGCCCACGTTAAAAAAGGCCTTGTGCCACATGACACCCTCGTGGGTGGGGAGGGGGACTCAATATCGTGGTGAAGTCAGCCGGTACGACATGGACCAAGCTGAAGAGGATCGCCAGGAACTGCGTCTGTTGAAAAGGCGTTGTTGCCGCCCTATGTTCCCCAAGGAATTAAGAGGTATAGAAGAATCATATTTGTCACCGCATTAGTATCATCTTTTGACCTCAGTTGAAATCATTGAGTTCAAAATCCCACTCCAGTAAACGATCCTGCATCGTAGCCATCAAGTCTTCCCTCCTAAGCCCCGTGTCCCTGCTGATGACATCAACGATGGTTCGTCTCCAGAGGACAAGTGATGAGATGACTCCATTCCCTGCTCTGACTCAATCAGGACTCTCCAAGTTTCAACATGAAGGAGACAAGATATAAGTTGTTATATATCATTTCTCTGGCAAGATATCCCCAGGAAAGATTTGTAATTTGCTATAGAAGTCTTGCATAGGCAGGGTTCGGCAACCATTTGCTGACTATGTGCCGACTTAGGGTTTTAAAATCATTCATTGTGCCAACAGCATACGTATTTTTATACAAGTCAAGGTCTATATAATTGTCATTCAATATATTTTATACAGTAATATATTTTATACAGTAATATATTTTATATAGTAATATATTTTATATAGAAATATATTTTATATAGTAATATATTTTATACAGTAATATATTTTATACAGTAATATAATTTATACAGTAATGTATTTTTATATAGTGATATATTTTATACAATAATATATTTTATATAGTAATATATTTTTATATAGAAATGTATTTATACAGTAATATATTTATATAGTAATATATTTTATACAGTAATATATTTTATACAGTAATATATTTTATATAGTAATATATTTTATACAGAAATATATTTTATATAGTAATATATTTTATACAAAAATATATTTTATATAGAAATATATTTTATATAGTAATATATTTTATATATTAATATATTTTATATAGAAATATATTTTATATAGCAATATATTTTATATATTAATATATTTTATACAGTAATATATTTTATATAGTAATATATTTTTATACAGAAATATATTTTATATAGTAATATATTTTATACAATAATATATTTTATATAGAAATATATTTTATATAGTAATATATTTTATATATTAATATATTTTATACAGTAATATATTTTATATAGCAATATATTTTATACAATAATATATGTTATATAGTAATATATTTTATATAGTAATATATTTTATACAGTAATATATTTTATACAGTAATATATTTTATATAGTAAATACAACACTATGTAAACCACATTAATAGAAATAAACTGTTTTTAAAAGTTTTTTTTTAAGTTTTTATTATCAATGGGAGTCCAACGAGTGAGCAGTTTTGAAACAGCTAAATATCTCCTTTGTGTTGTAGTAGTTATTGTAGTCTTCGTGATGTCATTTGCGGCTGCGTGCCATAGAAATTGTTTGGCGTGCCACGTGTGGCACGCGTGCCGTAGGTTACCGACCCCCCTTCTAGATACGACATCTCATCTTTTCTCACGTTTGGCTGACATTGTCCATCTTTCACCGCTATACAGAAATATTTACTCAGCTGTGGCGCTAAATCTCGATCTATTTAATATTTAACTGTATTTGCGAAATTTCTACCCAGAAGTATGGAGCTTGCCACTGGGATTGAACTCTCTACGGTAGTGATGGCATCGCTGTATCACAAGGAGTTCTGAGAATTTAAATGCATTGTAAATTACTTCGCCTAAACTAAAATGCTATGAGTTTATTACATCACGTGACTGTGGAGCTATAACACCCCAATCGCATAATATAACAAACATTTCAAATTAAAAATAAAATCACCTAATTGTAACATCGATGTAACGTCCTTTTGATTTAAGAAATATCGAATATAAGGAACCACTCGTGAATCCCATGGGCCATAATGAACGGACTTTTATTTTTTTACTGAACGAAGTGCAATAAATGCTAGAAAAAATAATTCACGGAATCCATGCTTACCTACTAAGTACGTTAACATTATCAACTAACAATTAAGCTAGAAATAAAAAAATATCCTGTTGATTTTAGCTCAGTTTAAGGATGGTTTTATACAATCTGTGAGTATAATATACAGGGCATAACAACAAAATTTTCCATTGTTATGCCCTCTAAACAGACTATCGCCTCTAAGTGTTGACTTCAATGTTCACTTTTACACACGCTCTATCTCTGATATTGAGAACTTTGTTTCATGCTAGACGGATTCGTCAGGCTACGAGTGCTGTTATTTTTCTCGGCTATTTATATATACGGGTTAGTAGTGCATTGTGGGTAGTCTATTTTGGCGGTTATTTTACCGGAAGTCGTTTATTTGTTTATTTATTTGGGTTAAATTATTTTGCCTGTCATTATTTTTTTATTATTATTTCTTATCTCATATATTTATTTTTTTATTTTAATCGGTGTTTTTATTAACGTAGTAAAAATTTGTTTATATCGCTTATTTAATAGTTTTGATTTGGGAAGATAAAGCTATTTATTCAATTTTGGGGTTGATTGTAGTAGTTTATTCTAAATATTATTTGGGCGGGAACATTTTTTCGTTTCTTCATGTATTTATTTGGATTGATTATATTTATTTGTTTTTTCTAACGGTTAATTTATCGGGATCGGTTTGTTAGTTTGTTTATTTATTTATTTGGATGAATTTAGATTAATTTGTTTTACTTTTTTATTATTTATCTATTATACTGTATATTTTTACTTACTCTTTTCGGTTTTCGATTTTTTAAGTAACGTAGTATTTTTTATCGTTATATAACAGTTATAGCTATGTTTTTATCTGATTTTTGGTTTGATTTTATAGTCTAACTAATATTTTGGTCATAAAGGTTTGCTAATTTGTTTATTATTTACTTTATTATTTGGATTCATTGATTTTGTTTGTTTTTTAGTTTGTTTTTATTTATTTATTCTATTTCTTCTATTCTATCGGGTGTGATTTGGTAATTTGTTTGGGTTAATTTATTTTACTTATTTTATTGTAATTTTGTTTATTTATTTTATTTTATTTTTTTCAGTTTTCGATTTTTAAGTAACGTAGTAAAAATTTGTTTTCATGTCTGCATTTTGAGATGAGCTCGGATCTTTTATTTAAAAATTTATTTTGGTCTGGGAAGGAAATGATGGCTATTTGTTCCGCCAAGCAAAGTTTGCAAGTTTTTGATTGGTTCTTGTAGGCTGATAATCTTTTCCTTATTTTCCAAGAATTTTTTTGGTGTGATGTGCGTTTTGTTATTAATTTCCCAGATATACTTAGAAAGCATTGTGCCGTTCGCATATTTACTATTTGTGAAAGATGTTTTGTATGCATAATTTCTTTGTTTCCAGGGTCCTTCAGTTACTCCCATGTATACTTTTATATATATATATTCAAAATATATATTCAAAATATTTTTTGTATATTTTCTACATAAAGGTCACGTACCTGATATATATATATATATATATATATATATATATATATATATATATATATACAGAAACGTACCATCAGTAATTACTCATGACAGGCAGCTTGTGACCTTTATGTAGTAAATATACAAAAAAATAAAATATTTTGAATTTTATGCATAATATTCAGAGTAACTTTCATAATTTTGGATTAGGTGCGGTAAGCTTATCTCATTTGTTTCTGGGAGGATGACACGTGAAGTGTTGATTCAGTGGAAAGGATAACAACACATATAGGTGTACACTCATGTGTGGGTATGTAGATTTGGACACGTGTGTGTATGTGCGTAGGTGCGCAAGTAATAGTAAGTATTACACGACATGGTCATTTATTGCGAGCTTCAACACACATGGTTGGACCTAAGACTGTCTTGCCGATGTACACCTTACCCATGTTTCCAAACTAACACATTTTATATCCATACTCCATAACTTTTACTCTTTTCCCTTTGTTTTTGGTATTTGTCTTGAATTCCTATTCGTCTATTCCCTAAATTTATTCGCTTTATTCACCTATTGTAACTGACAATATTATTTTGACTTCTAATTATTTGTACTAAGGAGAATTTCATGCTACCTACCACCAGACAGTCCACTTTATAATCCAATTTACATAGTTCCAAAAATTAAACATCTAAGCTGGTCAGACTGTTAAAACTGCCGCTACCCCGCCTTTTATTTCTCACCCTATTCTTCCCCGACCCCCCCCCCCCGTCAATCCTACCCGTCACGGAGCCTTGCACTCCTTCTATATCTCCCTCTTCCGTTATCTTCAACTCAATGTCTCCACTGACTATTAGACTTCGCTCTTAAAAAAAAAACAAATGCTTACGTATCACTATATTAATACCGACCTTTATTTGGATTAAGATCTCTTTCATTAAATTAATTTGAATCGACCTGATTTCTCCTGCCTGAAAACAGCAAATGTTATCGGTCAACGAAAAATACAACCCAATATTAAAATCTTAAAAGTATAAAGTAAATTATTGGTTAGGTAAACCGACTACTACTAACCACTAATCCCTTAGCCCTCTCTTTACCCTTCCCATCATCATCATCATCATCCCTTTGACTTTTGTAATTGTAGTAGGGGGTCGGAATGAAGAATCCACACTAAATCTCCTCGACAACGGTCTATCAACGACAGTCATCAGCAATTCTTGGACAGTCATACCAGTCCATTGTGTGACATTGTCCAACCAGATTTTGCGTCCAGGGTCAACAGTACTTTGCATGACGGTCTTCACATGCTGTTGTACCTTGTAATGTGTCCAAACCACGCCATTTTCTCCGTTTGACAGTGGCAAGAAGAGGTTCCTGGTGGCCCACAAAACTTTCAACCCTTTTCCGTACAAACTCATTTGTTTTATGTTTCCAATAGAAGATACCACGGCGTTTTTTCATGCATTTGTCCTCAAACACTTGAAGTCTTTTCTCTGTTTCTGCCAACAGTGTCCATGTTTCACATCCATATAGAAGAATGGAGACTACCAGTGATTTGTACTGTCTGTACTTTGTTGTTATATTCGCTTACGTGCAAATACCTTTGAGAAGTTAAGAATCCAGCTCTTCTCCCCAGCTATGGGTTAATTATTAAGAATTGTTTCGCTAAACCATTATTATCTCCCCCCACCGCAAAAAAATGATGACAATTTAAAAATATTTTTTGGGTTTAAATATCCCACAAAGGGTTAGTGAAAAAACGAATCAATCAATCAATTGCCTTAAATATGTCCTGTGAATGTCAATCTTTCCAAGCCTTCCTTTCTCATTATGTGCTCCAGAAAATTCAACGGTCTCCTTCTGATGTTATGTATAAGTACATTTGCATCCCTAAACAAATGCGTCCCAGGATAATTGCGTACCTCTGATAATTTCACTCGGCTATCATTTTAGCCATTATCAAGGATTGTTTTATTTTTAAATTTAACTGAATGCATGAATTCTTTATATGCATGTATCTATAGTTACAGGAATGTTTTTATTTTCCAAACACAGCCAGCTCATTGTGTTTATGTTAATGAGTTTTGGCCTTTTCTTTTTTAATCATAAATGCTTCCATTATTTGGGGCCTTTTTTTGTGTGAATGAGGCTATTATATTTGTATTTTCTACGTGTATAAAATCATATATATATATATATATATATATATATATATATATATATATATATATATATATATTGAGACATGTTTGGTTGAATAATTTAAACATGTCCAGTCTACTTATTTTCAATTGGATGCTTTCATATTCATGTATAAGCTTTTTGGTATCGTTATTGAAGAACGAGAGAAAATTGCCGTGTTCATACATATTTCTTTTATTCAGAGTACTTTCGACATAGCACAGTGTCATCATCAGAGTATTGTTTATTGCAAGACAAATATTGTAATATTCATTATTGTTGGAGACAAAATTGTTGTGTTCATTTGAAAGTTAAATTTCTTACTTGTGGAGTGAAGAACGCCGAGTCAGTGCGTGATCGCTGACACCTTTTAATGGGGGGTAACTAAGCATGGTTGTGGAAAGTTTTTTACGAAATATGTAGTAAAAACTATTAGTGTAAACCTTGACATTTCAAACTATCTTTTGTACACATTTTAAACATATGTGGGGTATTCATAATTAATTCTATTAAGGTTTGGTTTCAATATTTTAATATAGAGAGCTTCAAGCATTTTTAGTTTCTGTTTATTCTATTCGTAAAAAGTATAGAAGTATTTTCGACAAAAATTTTTCTGAATTGCAGATGTGGACAGATATTTATTGTAATTGTTTAGAAATGTTAGATATATTATTCAAATGAAAACTTATCCGCCGAGACAACGTTGTTGTAGTGTGTCCAACATAAATATTATTTTTATCGTTGTACACACATCAATACATGTATCAACAGGGCAATATTCTCACGTCCTTCAATAACGACACCAAAAAGCTTATACGTGAATATAAAACGTGGATCCAATTGAAAATAAGTAGACAGAACATATATAAATTATTCAACGAAACATGTCTCAATGAACACATACTGCCAAAATATACGCACATATATATATATATATATATAGGGGGGTTATAATTGTAAACCCTTATTTTTAGAAGAAATATGTTTTTGAGTAGACTATCCATTATGGGGGGGCGTTGTTTTTAACATTTCATCACCAAGCAAGGCGATAAAGCCATTAAGACTTAAGGGGTTGCTGATTGTGAAAGAATATAAGAAAAAGCATTTTTATGTGGACAGGACAATAAAAGAACGGATATTGAAGATGCAGAAGATAACGATTGGCATTATCTTTAAATTTTCGTAGATCAGAGTTGACTAGAAAACAAAAACCGGAGAGTTCCACAAGCGAGAAGTGAGAGAGATGAAACTGTTAGCATAGAACTTACGGTTGCATTTAGCAATTTCAACGCCGAGGTAGCAAAGGGGATGGATGGACAGTTGCGTACTGAACATTTGCGTCGCTAAACAAAAGAACCCCTAAATAATTGTGTATCTCTCATAATCTTTTGAAGTTACCATTTTTTTTAAAGAGTTCTTTAATATAGAAATTTGCACGCTAGTACCTTTAATTACTCTAAACAAAGAGAAAGGTATTTACCATAAATAAAAATAAGAAATAAAAAATTTTTTTTAAAGCAGTTTCAATTCACTCCAGCATTGCGTACAACAAACACCTAATAGATTTTGCATTGTATAGATTAAATTTTTATTTTGAACCAATGGCTAAGTTCCAAAAATCAAAAACTGGTGAAAAGATATTTATGAACAAGGAAAAGTGCAGCCACCACTATCAAAAAAAAAACGCCGACAAAACAAAACTATACTGGCGATGTGTCGAGCGATCTTGCAAAACTTTTAATCTGTCATTGCGTTTTAAAGAAAAAAAAATCTTTTAATTTTTTTTTAATTTCATTCCTTTTAATTCTTTTTTTTTTAAATTATGATTACTCCCTATGCTTTTTGTTTTTTCAAAATTTATGGTAATTGTCTTTAAAAGCTTCAAAAATTTATCAGAGGTACGCCATTATCCAGAGACGCATTTGTCTAGGGACGCAAATGTTCAGGAACGCAACTGCCCGAGAACCTTCCCATATATGTCAAAGTTACCTAGAAGTTCCAACACTTCCTTGTACTTTGTCAACCTCTTTTGCATCATACTTATTATAAAACCCAGTGTGTGTGTGTGTGTGTACGTTTATATATTGGATCGGATTTCCTACATTTTTCAACCGATTTCAACAAAACTTCACAGGACTACGTAAAATTACCTTGCGGTGGTTCTGACAGCGCCAAAAATTGGAAAAAACACAATTGTTTTTGCACGAAATCAATTTGAAAACACAATTAAGAGTCATCGCGAGAATGAAAGGGGACAACTCATATCGAGTTATACTTATTATAAAACCCAGGTTTGTGTGTGTGTGTGTGTGTGTGTGTGTGTGTGTGTGTGTGTGTGTGTGTGTGTTCATTTATATATGGGATCGGATTTCCTACATTTTCAACCGATTTCAACAAAACTTCACTTTTTTTGGCAGGTAGTGTTTCTTATTGTCTTGCACACTTTTTTTTTTTTTACATTCAGAATGCTTTAAAATTCCATTTACAAGACAATTGTTTATAATAAAATTCTATTCAATCGGTAGACTCATAACGATTGAAAACAATGTTTTTCTTTGAGTTTGGGTTTGATTAATTCGTAAAAAAAAAACAAAAAAAAAAACTAATTAAGTCATGCGTGTCCGTCAACCTTAAACAATAATCTTCGTCAATTTTATTTTTCAGTCTTTATGATGGTCGATACTTGATCTATCTCTTACTGTTACATCCCCGGGCAACGCCGGGCTCTACTGCTAGTAATCAATAAAACACAGGTGCGCATTCTTCTGCATTTGTATTTCTCTTTCTGATAGCATTCTGTGTATAAATATTGCATTTCCTGTTCCTTTAGTGAAATGCACACTGTTCTTGTTGCTTGGACTTTGTCGAGAATGCCGAGATAATTAGCAGGAATCCCAAACCAAATATGGCAGCAATATCCAATGAAAAGAAGAATGGTAGATTTATAAATGTGTAAGATGGATTCTGACGAGAAAAAAATTATCTGGCAAGACACCGGGAACCAACATTTTCAGCAGATACCAGGACTGAGATAGATAGATAGATAGATAGATAGATAGATAGATATGAAAAGACTGAGATACATAGAGATGAATGAATAGATACATATACAAAGTTGAGATAGATAGAAGATAGATAGATGATAAAAAAAGACTGAGATACAAGATAGATGAATGATATAAAAAGACTGAGATCAAGATAGATGAATAGATATAAAAGACTGGAGATACAAGATAGATAGATAGATATAAAAAGACTGAGATACAAGATAGATAGATAGATATAAAAAGACTGAGATACAAGATAGATAGATAGATATAAAAAGACTGAGATACAAGATAGATAGATAGATATAAAAAGACTGAGATACAAGATAGATAGATAGATATGAACAGACTGAGATAGATAGATAGATAGATAGATAGATATGAAAAGACTGAGATACATAGAGATGAACAGAGATATATACATACATCTGAAGTTGAGATAGATAGATAGATAGATAGATAGATAGATAGATAGATAGGAGCACTATACCACATAATTACTGCAATTTTCAATAGTAGATTTATAAATGTGTAAGGTGGTACGACACAGTGAACCAACTTTCCTAGCAGCAGTCCTAACAATGGATTCAATATAATTACCTCAATTTATGTCAGTAGAAAACGTGTTCCTTAAATCCGTTAAATCACTCATTTCGTAAAGAAGATACAAATTTAATAGCGCACCGTATTTAATGAACATCGTCTTGCTAAATCCAAGACAGTCAACATGCAAAGGACATTTTTAAAAATGTAAAACTGTATAAAATATCAAATAAATTAATCATATATATCTTTCATTGCTCAAACCGCGTTTAGGTGGATGGAGGTTTAGATGTAACTTGCTTTGTAATTTAATTTCTAAGCACAAATGAGTTTTTAGAAAACTTTCAAAGATTCATAAGTTAATTATCATACAGTTTTGACGGGTATTTCTTCTTTGCTGTTCGTTACCTTTATGATGATGACTAAATTTGCCGCCAACGTTCAGGTAGAAGACTAAAAGATCCATTTTCACCAAACCCTTCTCCCGTCCTCCATTCCTTATCGCCGTTTGGCTTTGCAAGAGTTGTTTAAAAGGCAAAGAATGTTCGTGTAGAACAAAGTGCCGATGACGTCATTTTGTTTAAGGTGAACGTCAACTTGCCAGGAAGTGACCCAAACACTTGATTTCATGACCTTCCTCTGCGGCACATATGGAATGAAATATGCAGAATTCAGAATCAGTATGGTAAGCAAGATTAATTCAAATAAATTCTGGCGTTTTTAGATTCCAGAAATTTGAATTGGAATCAGTTGAAAATGGCGTCAACAGTTAAACAGAAAATCATATATCATATACAGTAGGAGTAAAAACTTGGAGAGGGTGCGACGGGCATCCATATCGGGGTGGGGGCGTATCCAATCAAAGAGGGAATGTAAATTTATTTTTAAAATTTGAAATTGTCTCTGTTAACTTTGTTGTACAAGCGCCGTACAGTTCCACAAGTTGGTGTGAATGTGGATCCGTGTTTCGATAAGCGAGACCGGAGTAGTCTTAGGGGCATACAATCAAGGAGTTGGCACCGGGCATCTCCAAACCTCTGACATCATTGATCGTATACCTATACGAGCATTTTTTTATATACACACATTAATATAAGATCACATATAGAGAAAGAGATTTCATTTACTGCAGCTTATTTTGTTTTAATGGTTTTTATAATGGCTTCTATAAATTTCAGTTTTTCTTTGCCACAAATCCTGTATAATATTTTTGTGTTATCTAATAAATGCTTTTCTTACACACACACACATACACACACACACACGTGTATGTATATATATATATATATATATATATATATATATATATATATATCAGAGATAGAACAGATGGAATAAAATGTACAGTTCATAGCATTTACTTTTTAAAAAGTTTTAAAAAGTGCTCAATAGGAAGTAGAGAAAAATATTTTTATTATGTTAAATTACAATAAAAACATTTTACGTCGCTTCACAAAAATTTTCATGTTTCAGTATTAGGATGGTACTTTTTCAGGCCATGGTAGATAACTTGTGATAAAAATAAATGATTAAGGAAATTTAAGAACAAATCTTTATCTCTTTTCGTAAGTTAAAAGGAGAGGCATAAAATCAGAAATAAATTAACTTACGAAAACTGTTAAAGATCTTTTTTTTTTTTAAATTTCTTTAATAAATCATTTTATCATTTTTTTTCTACCATCGCCTGAAAAAAGTATCATCTTAGTATCGAAACATGAAAGTTATTGTATATGATTTAAAATGTTTTTATTAAATTTATTATATAAAAAATATATATATATATATATATATATATATATATATATATATATATATATATATAAAATGAAAACAGACCACTTTAAGGTACCATTATAATAATTTATTTCACCAGAGCCATTTTAAAGGACGCCAGATCATCAGATAGCACTTCCAAAAATGAAATGAAACGAAAAATGAAATTAAAATTGATGGGTAGTGTAAGTTTTTTGTAATTTAACAGAGAGCGTATGGTCATTTTTTCTTTTAAATATTAGCTCTGGATTTACATTGAACTCTTAGGATTTCATCCTCCTTGGGATTACCCATACGGATTACCAAGTTCTTTCATTTTATATATATATATATATATATATATATATATATATATATATATATATATATATATATATATTTGTGTATTTAGGGCAGCAATCCTTCTTTCATAACATTTCATTGAATACGACGGACAAGGTGCTTTTTATTTAGTTTTTATACAATTTCTCATGCGATCTAATAATTTTTTCTTTTCGGATGATAAATTATAAAAAACTGTCGAATATCTTTTTATCCGAGCGCTTTCGGCTATACATTTAGCCATTTTCAAAGGATTAAATGTTTTAACTGTTAAATAAAAAATACTTTGTTGTATGGATGTTTTATAAAATGTTTTCATTTTTCAAAACACGGTTATGATATTATGTCCATGTTCAAAGTTAATATTATTAAGTGTTGGTTTTTTTGGTTTTTATTAATAAGGCTTCCATTATTTTTTAGCCTTTTGGCATGTAGATGATGCTATTATATTAGTGTTGTCAAGAAGTATGTTACGAATAGTGTCCTGTAGGTCTTCATGAATATTTAAATGAGATCTAATTGAACTATGGTCAGAAATGTGTAGAGTGAGTCTGCGTGTCAAAAATGTTGTAGTGTGGACTATATAATTATATACGAATATATATATATATATATATATATATATATATATATATATGATTAATACAAATATAAAATTTATCACTTAGCTGAATAATGCTGTATTCAGCACTCCGACTCCAAAGTTTCGTAGACGAAACTTTTTTATAATTGTTCAGTTCACTCATCAGGGGGTTTCAGAACAGATTGTACAAAATGCCTAATGATTTAAATCGGTGAAACTTCCAAAAATACCCTATATGAGCTTTGCAAAGATATAATGCAGAACAACACGTAAACTATCTGGTGGTTCATCGTAATACATTTGATCACCATTTCGACTTTATAAATACCAGTTTGATCTGAAGAGAAAAGGATTCACTAAGAATGTCAAGAGTGCGCAGATAACACACTTCTTGACAATAAACTTAAGACCAGGACCATACATAGTATCATCGGAAAAGCAATAACAGCCTGATGTGGTATATAATCTCGTAGATGAAAAAACAGAAATGCAGCTATATATACTTATCTTAGAGCGAAATAGATCAGTTAGAAAAGATCCAACTCAATTCATAAGACGTTCGACATGTGAGAGAGGAGTTTGGAAGTCCAAGGAGCAGTGAAAAAAGAATTGAAAATGAAATTGTACGTGGAATGTATGAGGCAACTTGTTACTCCAGGACAGAAAGTTAGAAGGTTAGAGAGGGCGTAAATCATTTTGAATAAGTTGGAAAATGGTCCTGGGATATATATATATATATATATATATATATGAACTTTATTTCAATATTCCTTGAGTCTCCGATCCTTAGCTTTGATTAATTAACGATTAACATGTCATTTTTGTTTATGAAATATTTCATTATGATTCTTCTGTTAAGATTGGAGAGTAATTATACATTCTTACCGCTTAAAGTAGAATCCAATAGTGTTATAAAAATCTTGAAGAATTCCAGTAAGGTATCTTTAATCATTTCTAAAATACAACTGTTCAGAGCTTAATCTAACAAATGGACAATTTTACACGATTTGAACAATTTTGGTGTTACACCCAGGATATATATATATATATATATATATATATATATATATATATATATATAGGACAATTTTGTTGTTAAACTCAGTATATATATATATATATATATATTTTTTTTTCTAATTTTAAATTTTTAAAATTTTTATTTTTTTGTTTTCTTATTGTTCAAAAATATATATATATATATATATATATATATATATATATATATATATATATATATATATATATGTACTCGACTCTCCCCTGTCGAATTCGACGCGTGAGGGTCAAGCAGATCAGTTCTAGGAAACCGACAGCCCGACAACAGCACATGAGATTTGATTATAGTGGTGAAGGTTTCGTACAGGACCATCCACACTTTTCGAAGGGCCGAATTCAGAGACCTGGTGCACTACGTGCCACAAGGTCCCCAAATGACACCCCGCAGGTTTTGAATTCAGAGTTGTCCTTCTCCTAGACCAGTTGCCATCAAGGCTACAGAACCCATTCTGTCCTGCTATTTACCCATAGCTGTAGGAGAAGAAGAGGATTCACAGCTTATATATATATATATATATATATATATATATATATATATATATATATATATATATATATCCTTGTCAGACTGGTTAGACGAAGAAGTGTAAGATCGTTGTAAGGTGTATAAAGGGGCCAGAGCTAAATTGAGTCCTTTCTACAACAAACGCGTGCCTGTCGCGTGTTGCCTCCGATGACAGATGGCGCTGCTTGTATTGGGTTGATGTCAAGTTGCTAAACCCTCTCGTATCACTAAACAACACACAGTCGACCACCGTTACTTCCGTAAAATATTAAAATCCTTACGCACGCCTTGTCGGCATTCTATTCAGATTTCTCATGGACTTTATTCTTTTTTTCTTTTTTATTCACTTTTCATTAGATTTTTCAATATTTTCTGCTTTTTATTTCTAATTTTACTCTTTTTTTTATTTTCAAACCGAATTTTATTTATTTCGATCTTTTTGTCCTTTTCACACTCTTTTTTGTACTTTACTCTCCTTCCCTTTTATATTTTTATCCCTTTCTTTCCTCTCTTTCTCTATTTCTTTGTTCTTTCTCCTTTCTTTCTTCTTTTTCCTCTCTTTCTCTATTTCTTTGTTCTTTCTTTCTTTCTTTCTTTTCTTTCTTTCTTTCTTTCTTTTTTTTTTACCTTTCCTTCTTAGGTTCGACTCTCTCTTTCTTTGTTTCATCCTGTCTTTCTTTCTTTCTTTCTTTCTTTCTTTCTTTCTTTCTTTCTTTACCTTTCCTTCTTAGGTTCGACTCTCTCTTTCCTTCTTTCATCCTGTCTGTATCTTTCTTTTCTTTTTTCTTTACTTTTCCTTCTTAGGTTTTACTCTCTCTTTCTTTGTTTCATCCTCTCTGTATCTTTCTTTCTTTCTTTCTTTCTTTCTTTTTTTCTTTCTTTCTTTTCTTTTCCTTCTTAGGTTTTACTCTCTCTTTCTTTATTTCATCCTCTCTGTAACTTTCTTTCTTTCTTTCTTTACCTTTCCTTCTTAGGTTCGACTCTCTCTTTCTTTTGTTTCATCCTGTCTGTATCTTTCTTTCTTTCTTTCTTTTCTTTCTTTCTTTTTCTTTCTTTCTTTCTTTCTTTTTCCTTCTTAGGTTTCTCTCTCTTTCTTTGTTTCATCCTGTCTGTATCTTTCTTTCTTTCTTTCTTTCTTTCTTTCTTTTTTCCTTTTCCTTCTTAGGTTCGACTCTCTCTTTCTTTGTTTCATCCTGTCTGTATCTTTCTTTCTTTTTTTTCTTTCTTTCTTTCTTTTCTTTCTTTCTTTCTTTACTTTTTTTCCTTCTTAGGTTTTCTCTCTCTTTCTTTTTTTCATCCTCTCTGTATCTTTCTTTCTTTATTTCTTTTTTCTTTCTTTTTTTTCTTTCTTTCTTTACTTTTCCTTCTTAGGTTTTACTCTCTCTTCTTTTATTTCATCCTCTTCTTTCTTTTTTCTTTTTTCTTTCTTTTCTTTTTTCTTTACCTTTCCTTCTTAGGTTCGACTCTCTCTTTCTTTGTTTCATCCTGTCTGTATCTTTCTTTCTTTCTTTCTTTCTTTCTTTCTTTCTTTCTTTTTCTTTTTCCTTCTTAGGTTCGACT
Source organism: Acanthosepion pharaonis (assembly GCA_903632075.3). NCBI lineage: Eukaryota > Metazoa > Mollusca > Cephalopoda > Sepiida > Sepiidae > Acanthosepion > Acanthosepion pharaonis. Next base: position 1,537,258 of record CAHIKZ030005609.1, read on the forward strand.
CTCTCTTTCTTTGTTTCATCCTGTCTGTATCTTTTTTTTTTCTTTCTTTCTTTCTTTCTTTCTTTTTTCTTTCTTTTTTTTTCCTTCTTAGGTTCGACTCTCTCTTTTTTGTTTCATCCTCTCTGTATCTTTCTTTCTTTCTTTCTTTCTTTCTTTTCTTTCTTTCCTTTTCCTTCTTAGGTTCGACTCTCTCTTTCTTTGTTTCATCCTCTCTGTATCTTTCTTTCTTTCTTTCTTTCTTTCTTTCTTTCTTTCTTTCCTTTTCCTTCTTAGGTTCGACTCTCTCTTTCCTTGTTTCATCCTGTCTGTATCTTTCTTTCTTTCTTTCTTTCTTTCTTTCTTTCTTTCTTTCTTTACTTTTCCTTCTTAGGTTTTACTCTCTCTTTCTTTGTTTCATCCTCTCTGTATCTTTCTTTCTTTCTTTCTTTCTTTCTTTCTTTCTTTCTTTCTTTCCTTTTCCTTCTTAGGTTCGACTCTCTCTTTCTTTGTTTCATCCTGTCTGTATCTTTCTTTCTTTCTTTCTTTCTTTCTTTCTTTCTTTCTTCCTTCTTAGGTTCGACTCTCTCTTTCCTTGTTTCATCCTGTCTGTATCTTTCTTTCTTTCTTTCTTTCTTTCTTTCTTTCTTTCATTCCTTTTCCTTCTTAGGTTTTCTCTCTCTTTCTTTTGTTTTCATCCTCTCTTCTTTCTTTCTTTCTTTCTTTCTTTCTTTCTTTCTTTCTTTTTTTCCTTCTTCTTTCTCTCTTTCTTTGTTTCATCCTCTCTGTATCTTTTTTCTTTCTTTCTTTCTTTCTTTCTTTCTTTCTTTTCTTTACTTTTCCTTCTTACCTCTCTCTCTTTCTTTACTTTCTTCCTCTCTTTTCTTTCTTTCTTTCTTTCTTTCTTTCTTTCTTTCTTTACCTTTCCTTCTTAGGTTCGACTCTCTCTTTCTTTGTTTCATCCTGTCTGTATCTTTCTTTCTTTCTTTCTTTCTTTCTTTCTTTCTTTCTTTCTTTCTTTCTTTCTTTCCTTTTCCTTCTTAGGTTCGACTCTCTCTTTCCTTGTTTCATCCTGTCTGTATCTTTCTTTCTTTCTTTCTTTCTTTCTTTCTTTCTTTACTTTTCCTTCTTAGGTTTTACTCTCTCTTTTTATTTCATCCTTTCATCCTTTCTTTCTTTCTTTCTTTCTTTCTTTTCTTTCTTTCTTTCTTTCTTTCCTTTTCCTTCTTAGGTTCTACTTTCTCTTTCTTTGTTTCCTCCTCTCTGCATCTTTTGCTCTTCTTTCTTTCTTTTTTTCCTTTCCATTCCTCCTTTAATAACAGATTACGTAGATTAAGGACCACAGAAATTAACATGACATTAATACTTGAAATGAAGAATGGTTGACAATGTTTCATTTAAAAAAATATGACAATGTAATTTATTAACAGTGCGATTATAGTTAATATAATAAAGCATTGAAGAAAATTTTACTATAGAAATTCATTGCAAATAGCTTTATTATAGAAATATTACTATTCTTATCAGGACAGTGTTAGCAATAATGTCAAGGAATGTCGAGGCCAACTGATCACATGTCAGTTCAAAAGGGTAGCTACAAGACCGCATCTAGCGGGAAGGTCTCGTGTTAAGTCTCTCTCTCTCTGATACTCTTTCAATGTATATATATATATATATATATATATATATATATATATATATATTTATATTGTTGTGGAGTTATTTTGCAGTGGAGGCTTGTATTTGTACTAAATCGGTCCTAAAATAGGTTCGACGTACAAAACATTAGGAACTTGATATAATAGGTATTACGTGTAAGAGTAATCTTGTTGTGGTCGCTGACTACTTTTGTACTCGACTAACTGTCGACTACAGTCGTTCGACATCAACGCTATTTAGTAACTGCCCCACGTAGTCACATGTGGCACAAGGCCGAATTTAAAGTGGGGTTCCCGAGCCCGTAGGCTCGGCCAAAAAATCCCCGTAGACCCCGCATAAATGGGATCGGGTCTGTCTACCTCCCCGGGCGAAACTCTGCCCTTCGGCATAGCCTCGTCCAGGTTCCTCTCTGCCCGAAGGCAGAGAGTTCGACTGTCGTCCGACATCAACTGTCGTCCGACATCGACTCGTATTTAGTCACCCTCCCCCCCCACACACACACGAGGGTACCATGTGGCACAAGGCCGGTTTAACGTGCGATCTCCGAGCCCGTGGTCTCGGCCAAAAATATACCCTTTGAACCCGTATAAACGGGTTCAGGGTCGGTTTACCTCCCCGAAGGAGACTCCGCCCTTCGGCGTAGCCTCATTCGGGTTCCTCCCCACCCGAAGGCAGAGAGTTCAACCGTTAAACCGGTCGTCCGACATCGACTGACCCTCGTTTCTCTTACTACTCCTACTTATATTAGGTGGGAGAGTCTATTAACTATAGAATAGGTGCGTTTCACCATAACATATATATATATATATATATATATAAACTGGACTCTCCACGTATGTATAGTAGCTGAATTCTTAAAACCGAAAAGCCAGACTACCCTCACTTGTTTGTATTGGTGAAGGTTTGTGCAGAACCAAGCACACTTATTCGATAAGCCGAATGTTAGTGAACTGATGCACAGATTGTCACACGATCCCAAAACCAACGTCAGTATGTTTTTAGTAAATTCTGAGTTGTCCTTCTTCTAGTTCGATTACCACCCAAGGCTATAGAACCCATTCTGTCCTGCTATTTACCCATAACTGGAGAGGGTGGGGTAAAAGATGGGTTCATATCTTTCCCATGTATGCACGTAAGTGAATGCAATAAAATCGATTGAAATTCGAACTCGGCTCTCCGATTCCTCAACCCAACCGCAATCTATTACACTTTCTTTTTCTATCTATCTATCTATCTATATATATATATATATATATATATATATATATATATAATATATATATATATATATATATATATATATATATATATATATATATATATATATATATATATATATATTATAGTGGAATACACTTAATATCAGTAATAGAGCTAATAAAATAAATTGTAAGTATATGAGTTGGTGACCCTGGATCACAAACTCATATCCATACAACTTATTATATATATAAAATATCCATACAACTTATTATATATATATAAAATATACCAGATCCATCTGACAACAACTTTATACATAAGGATCGCATCATTCAGTGGATTGTTAGTATTTTAATGCTTATATTAAGTCTGTTAGCGAAAGATGTTACCATTAATTGCCTTAATATTGCTAATTGATTCAATGTATGATTATCTCTTTATATATATTTAGAGAGAGAGAATATATATATATATATATATATATATATATATATATATAGAGAGAGAGAGAGAGAGAGAGAGAGAGAGAGAGAGAGTGATATATATATATATATATATATATATATATATATATATATATGCATATATGTATATATAGAGAGAGAGAGAGATAGTATATTGTGTGTACATATATATATATGAGAGATGTATATATATATATATATATATATATATATATATATATATATATAGAGAGAAGATATATATATAAAGATACATATATGTATATATATATATATATATATATATATATATATATATATATATATATATATATATATATATATTCTGTCTTACTCTATGACTCTTTTCGTCTAACGCCTGTGTTCAGCATTTTACTTTAACAATCAAACATGTCAGACTTTCTATCTCTTTCTGCGCATGTCTCTTTATCTTCCCATCTGTTAAGTGATTCTCCAATCCAACAAACCCCACACAGTTGTGCCTAATTTTTTTTTGTTTCTTTGGGTCTTTTTTTAGGGGGGGGGTCTTGTTTATTTATTTATTTTTTTGTTTTGTTTTGTCTTTTTCACTCTTTCAAACCCTTGACTTCCGTTGCAACTCAAGCGCCTCCTGTCGGAAAGACAAAAAGAAAAAGCAATATATTCAACGATGGCCGATTAGATAAAACCCGAGCTCCAACAAGGGATGGCTTTATTGATAAGTCCACATTTAGCCAGCACGCTGACACTAACGGTTCTCCACATTTGTCTGATACGACGCCATCTGCTAGATTATGGTTTTCGTCTCTGACGTCTATTTTCGAGCTGGAAACGGGCGCCATCTACATCAATCACGTTGTTTCTTTTCAGTCTACCATCGACAAGATGTTTCGATGATCTCCCTTACAATATAAACTAATCATTGGCTTGTGCATAATGATGATAATAGTAAAACAGGGTTGTCGAGTGGTTAGAAGGCTCGCATTCTGACCATCAGACCCGGGTTCGTATCTCACCATGGTCGATGAATAACACGCTCTTTCCCAGAAACTGTAATTAAGGTCTGCTCAGGTGGTCTCTGTGGTTGTTGAATAAACACAAATGCGTCTGCAATAGGGATTTTATGGATAAAACAAAGAGACTGCAAACCATTGCAAACTAGACTAAGGAAGAGTTTTAAAAAAAGTTGAAAAATGACGTAAGTAAAATCTAAAGTAAAGGTTGTCCTTTAGAAAGAAATAGAAAGATTCCCTCAAACTGATAGAGCATTCATTCAAACTGAGGAGAAAAAGCCAGAGGAAGAGGATACCCTGGAATGTTGAAACCTCGATAGATCCTTTCTTCATATTTATAGAAGATTCCCTCAACCTGAAAGACTATGAAAATGATTGGTAAAAGAAAGAATGATGAATGTTAAAGGAAAGAAAATGGACAAAACTAAGAAAGAAAGAAAGAAAGAAAGAAAGAAAGAAAGAAAGAAAGAAAGACGATAAAAGTCATTGGTAAAAGAAAGAAAGAAAGATGAAATAAAATTAAAAAGGAAAGAAAATGGACAAAAAAGAAAGAAAATGAAAGAAAGACGATAAAAGTCATTGGTAAAAGAAAGAAAGAAAGATGAAATAGAATGGTAAAGGAAAGAAAATGGACAAAACTAAGAAAGAAAGAAAGAAAGAAAGACGATAAAAGTCATTGGTAAAAGAAAGAAAGAAAGATGAAATAGAATGGTAAAGGAAAGAAAATGGACAAAACTAAGAAAGAAAGAAAGAAAGAAAGAAAGAAAGAAAGACAGAGAGAAGGAAACACCATAAAAAAACATTAGTAAAAGAAAGAAAGATGAAATACAATGGTAAAGGAAAGAAAATGGACAAAACTAAGAAAGAAAGAAAGAAAGAAAGAAAGAAAGAAAGACAGAAGGAAAGACGATAAAAAACATTGGTAAAAGAAAGAAAAAATGAAAGAAAGATGAAATAGAATGGTAATGGAAAGAAAATGGACGAAACTAAGGAAGAAAGCATGAAAGAAAGAAAGAAAGAAAGAAAGAAAGAAAGAAAGAATGAAGAAAAGACGATAAAAATCATGGGTAAAAGAAAGGAAGAAAGATGAAATACAATGATAAAGGAAAGAAAATGTAAGAAAGGAATCAAGAAAGAAAGAAAGATCTGGATTTTTTTCAGACGTGTCTGGACACACGGCCGATCCGATCTCATTTGGTTTCCCTGTGTTTTTTATTGTTTTTATCGTTTTTTTTTATTTTTAAGTATCCCACATTGTGACAATAAAAGTTTGTTTTTTTTTAAATTTGATTTTTTTCAATTTTGTAATTGTTTTATTTTTTGTTTTGTTTTGTTTTCATTGTAGATACTCCTGTTTCTAATAATGATTACACTACTCCTCTTTGCCCGACCACGTGAGGGAGATAAAAAAAAATTAAACTAAAAACTTTTAAATCTAATGTTCATATTCAGTACTTGCGACCGATACATCATTATAACAGAGGCTCGCGTTTATATCTTCCCCCTCTCCTTCATACACATATATAATTCTATCATTAAAATGATTACTTCTCGACAACGGAACGCGTCAAACTGAATTTCTCTACTTTGTCATTCAATTCCCTAACATTGTCCAAATTTATAAATATTTATATATTTATATATATATATATATATATATATATATATATATATATATATATATAAAATAAATCCTAAAGCGCGAAGAAAGCTTACCTAGGTTTCATCTAAACGGATCTTCAGGGTAAGACAGTTTATCATGAAGATCCGTTTATGTGAAACCTAGGTAAGTTTTCTTCGCTCTTTATTTTAGTTATTCTCGCTCTACTTAGTGTATTGAGCACTCTACGTTTTAGTCTTACTACTAGCTTGGGTTGGCCTTTTCTTTTTTAATCATTAATGCTTCCATTATTTATGGCCTTTTCTACGTGTGGATGAGGATGTTATATTTATATTTTCTACAGTATAAAATCTCATATATATATATATATATATATATATATATATATATATATATATATATATATATATATATATAATATGCAATATATATATATATATAGCAAGCAGAAATATTTCGCCTCCCGATGATGGCCATTTCGGTCGAAACTAGTCGAGGAATTTAAATGGAATAATAATAATAATAAAAAAAACGAAAGAATATTAATCTACAACCCAGTGTGTCTAATGATTTTAATTTTTTAATTTTTAATTTTCTTATTGTTCAAAATATATATATATATATAGAGAGAGAGAGAGAGAGAGAAAGAGAGAGAGAGAGAGAGAGAGATATGGAGGGAGTTATAATTGTAAATTTTACTTTTAGAAGAAATATGTGTTTGATTAGACTATCCATTTTTCTTTAATCTTCTCAGACCTTTAATCTGCCATTGCATTTTAAACAAAAATAATTTTTTATTTTATTCTTTTTATTCCATTTTATTCAACATTTATGTTAATTGTCTTTAAAAGTTTCAAAAAATTATCAGAGGTACGCAATTATCCAGGGACGCAATTGTCGGGTACGCTATTGTCCGGAACGCAAATGTACAGTTCGAAACTGCCCTAGAAACATATATCTATCTATCTATCTATCTATATATATATATATATATATATATATATATATATATATATATATATATATATCACGGCCAGCTGCACTCGTTTTCTGAGCTCACGCACCTTGCTTAGAGTGTCTAACCAATCCATGTCGCAAACACGCGTTCAGACATATTTGTGTTTGTTCAACACCCACAGAGCCCATCTGTTGTTTATACTGCAACTATGCTGAGCAGACCCTACTCATAGTTTCTGGGTGGGACAAGATAATCTGCCGTGAAAAGCAGTTTGGATAATGGCAATAGACACAAACACTCGAACTTCTTCAGCACAATCATTGACAACTTCCGATCAGTTTCGTCTAAATAACTTCATCCACAAGGTTTAGGTTAACCCGGGAAATGGTTTTCAGAAACTTTCCAATGGTGTCGGAAAAAGGGGTCGTCTCTCTAGACCGATATAATTATATATATATATATATATATATATATATATTATACACCTGGTACTGTAAGCCCCCAAAGTCCAACCCTTACCTCACAGTCGGTGGGGGGGTGTAAACGGTAGTGTCAGAGCTATGCCGCCCGGAACTTCGTTCCTGGTAGGGCCACCCAAGGCGGACAGGTCTGACACACACACCGGCTAACAAGGGCTCTGGTGAAAATCCAAGGAGCGTCTGCATCGGTAACCGGCGGCTTCTGGTCGTTCCTGTCTCTGCGTCTTGCGGCAAGCAAGAACGTTATCCGAGTAGGCCTGGGTACCCTACTTCTGTAATTTATCCCAAGAATCTTCTTCTCATAACAGGAAGAAGCTGGCTCAATCCACCCAGGGTGAATGCCGCATCAGTACAGTAGTATATATATATATATATATATATATATATATATATATATATATATATATATATATATAAATATTATTATTATTATTATTATTATTATTATAAAAACAGAGCATTTACTTAAATATTTGTATCTAGAAAAAAGAATGTATAAACAAATGACGTCACACATTATGAAATGGACAAAGTACGACAATTATTTTAAGACATTTTTATGTCATATATATATATATATATATTACAATGAATCATTCATACAAAAAGTAGATTAGCAAAGGTAATGATATAAAATGGCGAAATCTCTTCGCAAACAAAATTCTAAAGGTGCATTAACCTACAAATCACTCGATGAATGTTATGATCCTTGTTTTTAAATATTATAAGCTGCATAAGGTCTTTCTTTAATACGCAAGTACTTTCAACTGTATATTCAGTCATCTTCCGGCATGGAAATTATTTTGTTTTGGTAAAATTCAGATAGCATCCGAGACGAAAATATTAAATGCGAATCGAAATATCTTTTCTTTTTTTTTTTTCTAAATGTGTTATTGTTAACGGATACAAAATTTTGGAGCGTGCAGTCGCAACGCTAAAGTTGAAAATTTTTTGAAAATTTAAGAGAGTGCGTTTTTTACTAATATAGCAATTTGAGAATTTTTGTTGCAGGAGTTTTTCTGTCGATGTAGCATGAACATATATATATATATATATATATATATATATATATATATATATATATATATATGAATGAGAGAAAGCTTGCTTATTTTCCGCAATTGTCAATGATGACCTGTCTAAGTTCAGGTTTATCACGTCATGAAAAAACAACTCGCCCCCTCCATTCTCTGAGCTTAATTTTCTATTTATGTATATATGGCGTTGGTTAGATCCAGTGAGTTCAATAACTGGTTATGGCGGAGGAAAACTTAGAGAGGGTAATTAACAGGATATAACTGATAACTGACATCCATTAAACATGGCACGTGGAACTAGAACAGTCTACCCCACTGAGTGAAATAAAGGGTTCAGTTCGACATTCCAACCACCTAAAGAAGGCCGGAGCGTACAACGGCCGAAACGTTGTGATAAATATGGCAACAAAAGATGAGGATAATAGTCCGAATAATGTAAATAGTGTACATAATACTCATCTCATAGACAGATACTGAAACGAAACATTGTAATAAATATGGCAACAAAAGATGAGGACAATAGTCGAATATAAATAGTGTCATAACCAAATTGCGCCTAAAATATGAACAAGACCAAAAAGTCGTTAAAATATAATTCGTTGGTACTACATTTAACGATCTTAAGAAATACTTTGAATTTATCATTTATTATACAATATTATTAGCAATAACATGTGACCTCAAAAATTCCCCTATTTAATAATAATGTTGATTATAGATTCTCGTGGGAGATTGCATCTCCAATATCAACATTAAAAAGCATTAAATTCTTACATTGGCCACAAATGCATCACACTCTCTCATAAGTTCACTTGTCACTTATCACAGAGAAATTTATACTTACAATCAGATAGAGGTATAGCAATGTTTTAGGACAACGAAAGGAAATAAGGAGGAAAGAGAATTAGGAGAACCTATTAATCACAGAACATACTGGAGGCCAGAGAAGCGGGGATAAATCAGTAATTTGCTTAACGAGTTTGTGTAAATGGATGGCCGAACAAGAACAAAGACAATTGCTAATATGTCAAAAGTACTTGGAGCAACAAAGGTCAAGAACTTGTGGAGCGCCATGATCCCCCACTTTTTGAAAGGTCTCTCCATATTCTTATTTTAATCATTTCACTCCAAGCACGGTAATAAAGCCTCTAAGACACAAGGTGTTCATAAGTGTTAGAGAATATGAAAAAAAGAAACACTATTAATGAGAAAGAACCATAAAAAAAAAATAATTAAATAGACAGAACATAAAAATTGACATGGCATTTACATTTTTGAAGATCAAAATTGACTGAAAAGTAAGAAGCCGAAAGAGAGTTCCACAAGCGAGAAGTTCGAGAAGGAACTGTCAGAATAGAACTTGCGGTTACATCTAGCCCATTCAACGGTAAAATGATTAAACCTTACCGCCCATCTAGTACTGCGCTTAAATTCATAAAGTCTAGATAGTCTAGATACCATCGAGGAAAATTTATCAGAACAATTACCATGAAATTATTTATAGAAAAGGCAGAGGGAAGCTATGTTAGACCGGTGAGAAAGTGACTGAAGCCGAGATGCCAGGTTAGGATCTATAATATTGCAAATTCTTCTTTGGATTTTATCAAGACCCTCTAAATATATAGCAGAAGAACTCCTTTTCGGCCCCATGCTTTCCAAACAACTCTAATCTTCAAAAATTTAAATCCAATGCCAATCGTTATCTCATATCTTTTATTATTATTCTGTTATTACTTTATCTCTTTAATAATATTTTTCTTTTTCTTATATTCTTTCAACATTCAGTAACCCCTTGCGCCTTTCGTGGTTTTACTGCCTTGCTTGGGATATAATTATTTAGAAAAATCTATATTTGATTTACCATAGAAGTGGGAGCTGATAGCCTGAAATGACCATCACAGACACACATTTTGCAGAATATATAAATAAATATGGAAATGACTTCGTAGCATCGTTCCTCAGTTACCAGAGGCCTTCTATTCTTTTCTAGGAATAAGATTCACACGCATCATAATTTGACATCAGAAAACACGCAAAACGTATTACCCTATTAAAGCATATATGGCAACACAAAAAATAAAACGAGGTAAAATATACAAAGATATACAATGAAGACTAAGAGAAAAACAACACCAGATCTTGTATCCAACAATCTTAAACAAGCACATAGATAGATAGATAGATAGATAGATATGAACAGAATCAGATAGATAGATAGATAGATAGATAGATATGAACAGAATCAGATGAATAGAATCAGAGATAGATAGATAGATATGAACAGATGAATGAGATAGATAGATAATGAATAGATAGATAGATGAATAGATAGATGAGATAGATAATGAATAGATAGATAGATAGATAGATAGATAGATAGATAGATAAGGAAATGACTGAGATAGATAGATAGAAAAAGGAATAGAATGAAAATCAGAAATTAAAAACGTCGCTTTGTTACAGATGACAAAAATGGTTGGAATGAAATGTTCAGAAGTGTCCATTGGAAGATAATCTGATAGATAAATCTTTTCAATATATAATAGTTAATATCCTTTGCTGCTACTCAGCTTTATGTTCCTTTGGGTAGTATATTAATTATTGCTTGTAGTGATTGGTTTAGCGATCATGGCTTTTCACATCTTCCTGCCTTTTTTTGCTCGATGTAACTTTTAACACAAGAGCATTTTTTGCCCTTGTTTTGTCATCTATACACTCAAGGCCATTAAATGGCATATCAGCTGTTACCACTAGCTTCTCTCGCTTCAATTTACCATGTGCAGGTAAAATTCTCCAGGCCCTCTTTCTTTATTATCTTGTTCCAGAAATTTATAAGCATTTTCCTAAAACCTTCCTTGTTAACCATCTTTTCAGATCAAGGTATACTCAGTTTCAATCGGTAGAAGTCTCTTCGTCTGTTCACTGTCATATAAAAGATTAGATATTACATAGCAGTTCAGCACTCATTTCTTTGTTCTTAATGACATTTTCCTATCTCTTAATACTTTGCTTAGTTTCTGAAAGGCATGAGGAGATTGTCCATCATTCATTGTCATATAAAAGATTAGATATTACATAGCAGTTCATCACTCTTTTTTTTTGTTCTTAATGACATTTTCTTATCTCTTAATACTTTGCTTAGTTTCTGAAAGGCATGAGGAGATTGTCCATCATTCATTGTCATATAAAAGATTAGATATTAAATAGCAGTTCATCACTCTTTTTCTTTGTTCTTAATGACATTTTCCTATCTCTTAATACTTTGCTTCGTTTCTGAAAGGCCCGAGGAGATTGTCCATCATTCATTGTCATATAAAAGATTAGATATTACATAGCAGTTCATAACGTTTTTCTTTGTTCTTAATGACATTTTCATCTTAATACTCGGGCCTGAGGAGATTGTCCATCATTTGTCTTTGTTCTTAATGACATTTTTCTTTGTTCTTAATGACATTTTTCTATCTCTTAATACTTAGTTTCTGAAAGGTATGAGGAGATTGTCCATCATTCATTGTCATATAAAAGATTAGATATTACATAGCAGTTCATAACTTTTTTCTTTGTTCTTAATGACATTTTCCTATATCGGATATTTTTGTATGAAATGAAGCACATTTCAAAATTAAATGACGAATTAATAAACTGCTAAGAATTTTGTGCTTGGCACTCACATTTTTCCGGCTCTGTTACCTTCGATTTTCAAGGCGTGCATGGTGTGAGTTGGCGAAAATTTCCTTAAACGTGTTTAGATGTTATAATATTCAGTGGTGTTTTAGTCTTATTCATTTCCAATGAAAGTAAAAGGACTTCGACCTTTCAATGAGACATATTATAAATTAATGATTTTGGATTCAGAGAGCAATACTTGTCTAATATATAAACCCATAAAGGTGATCGACTTATACACGAAGCATGTTATACATTAATACTTTTGGATATAGATCAGTAAACCTGATCATTATATAGACATTTAAATGTAATCAATATATGTAAGAATCGTATCCATTATTAATTTTGGCTTTAGAACAGAACTTTATTATATACAGGATCGACTTATGCACGAGGCATAACATAAATTAATGATTTGGGAATATAGAATAACAAAACTTGATCGATATATATACCTATCAGCGTGATCGACGTATACAGAAATCATATTATAAATTTTGGCTTTAGAACAGCAATGTATACACCTATCGACGGAATCAACTTCTACTCGAGGCATATCATAAATTACTAATTTCGGATTTAGAATAGTAAAACTTGACAAATATATAGACCAATAAGCGTGATCGATTTATACACGAATCATATACATTAATTTGGGATTTAGAGCAACAAGACTTCGATATAATAAATGCAAATGTCAGTGTGTCACTGTGTCACACTTTTTCAACTTTACTCCTAGAGGCCGTCGCCCAATATATCATAACATTTTGGAATCAGGCCGACTCCGTGAGCAAATTAAAAACATTCCTGACCAGATCCAGACCCGCAATCCTGAAATTTTGGATATCCAAGTTTCGATTACTGTGATTGTTTCCGGATTCTGCCATCTTGGCTTCTACTGATAAAAACAATTAAAGGGACACGACTCACTAACTTTCATTAGCTCATGTTCAAATGAAAAAAACTAATGTTCTCAAATTATAGCGTTTCAAAATAAAAGTTACCGTTTTTTCCACTTTAGTCCTAGAGGCCGTAGCCCAACATATCATACCATTTTGGAATCAGGTCAACCCTGTGAACAAATTAAAAACATTCTGGGCTGGATCCGGACTTGCATTCTTGAAATTTTGAATTCCCAAATTTTCATTACTGCTATTGTTTTCGGCGATTTTTTACGTGTCTTTTTGCGACGAATTTTTTGTACGATAACAATTTTTATAAATTGGAAATAAACTTGGGAAGAATCGAAATTAATTGCGAAATCCAGTGAAAGTCATCCATGAAATAAAAATAATTGTTTGTACGGAAAATAAGGACCTGCGTACATCAAATCGTCCCTAAATTAAGTGGCAGCAGCAGAATTATCGTTGAATTTTTAAAAGGCCAGCTTAAATATTAATGCAATACTTAAATGCAGCACTCAATTTTCAGTTCTTCTGTAGTTTATTGTTGCCTCTACTCCTCCCTAACTATTGTGATGAAGACCTAATCAAGAACCCTCCGCAGGAGCTAGTTTAAATGCCGCCCGTTAGGGCCGCTTTTGAGCTAGTTATTAATATATAGACCTATAGATTATGCATCACGCATATCATAAATTAAAGATTTGGGATTCATTACAGCGAAAGTTCTCAAAGGTATCGACTTATACATAGGTCGTCGACTTAAGATTTTTATGCTTACGTTGTGGTCTTTGAGCGTTATCTGTCATAAAATACGGTTCTTCGTTAAGTTAATTTGTGACTGGATCAGGTTGAAAAAATGAGATCGACTTATATACGAAACAGGTCTTGAGATTGTTTTTTCCCGGCCCACAAAAACAGTGGATCCGATGAAATACTGGGTCCAGTGTTGGATTTGGGCCAACTCGTTTCAAGTTTTCTATGTTAAATGTTAAGAAATGAATGTCTTAACTGTTACATGGATTCTGAATGAAGTGTAGAAGGAGGGACTTTGATATGCACATGTTGCAACACAGGTTTTTATGGCTGGCCTTTTGTCGGTGTGATAATATACTATATTATATTATAGAACTTCAATGAAAGAGAAACAATAAGAGAAATGAAAACTAAAGAAAATGAAAGATCAAGGTAAATAAAGAAAGAAAGTGATAAATGCCAAGAAAGAAGGAAAATAATGACAAGAGAAAGGAAGATAAATGTAAAGAAAGAAAGAAATGAAAAAGGAAAAACGATGAAAAAGAATGGAAAATGAGAGAAAGGAATTTAAAGCAAGAAGAAGTAATACAAGTAAGAAAAAAAATAAGAAGTTAATATAGAATGAAAGACGATGAAAACGAATAGTGAATGAAAGAAAAAGCGGGAAAAAAAGGAAAATGAAATTGAATGCTAACGGAAAGAAAGTGGATAAAAGAAAGAAAGAAAGAAAAAAAAAAAAAAAAGAAAGAAAGAAAGGAAAACTTGAAAAAGAATGGCAAATGGAAGAAAATGTGTGAAAAAGAAATAAATAATTAAAAAGTAGAAATAGAAAGAAAGATTAAATTGAATTGTAAAGGAAAGAAAATGGTGAAAACTAAGAAAGAAAGAAAGAAAGAAAGAAAGAAAGAAAGATGATGAAAATGATTGGTAAAAGAAAGAAGGATGAAATACAATGTTAAAGTAAATAAAATAGACAAAACTAAGAAAGAAAGAAAGAAAGAAAGAAAGAAAGAAAGAAAGAATGATGAACTAGAATGTTAGAAGAAAATGAACAAAACAAACATAGACGATGAAAATCATTGTTAAAAGAAAGAATGAAAGAAAGAAAGAAGGAAGGAAGGAAGGAAAGAAAGAAAGAAAGAAAGAAAGAAAAAAGAAAGAAAGGAAAACTTGAAAAAGAATGGCAAATGGAAGAAAATGTGTGAAAAAGAAATAAATAATTAAAAAGTAGAAATAGAAAGAAAGATTAAATTGAATTGTAAAGGAAAGAAAATGGTGAAAACTAAGAAAGAAAGAAAGAAAGAAAGAAAGAAAGACATATCTGATCGTCGTAGAAAAATCAACGTGTGCCAAGAAATAGCATACAGTAAATAAAAGAAAGTCCGTCAGATAAAGAAAGAAAGAAAAGCGACATCAACTAGAATGGAAGAATTGAAAAAAAAGACCATTCGTCATTGTTAAAAGAAAAAATAACAACAACAAATGCCTTGAAACGACAGAAAGAAAGAAAGAAAAAAAAAGAAACTAAGAAAGGAAAACAACAATGCTGCCCTTGGAAGGTTTGTGAAAAATTTTTAAAAGGAAAAAGAAAAATTAAATTGAAGGAAATGGATGGTCAGGAATGGTAGGAAAAGAACGTTAGAAAGAAGAAAAGTGGATGTTTGAAAATGGAAAAAGCTTGTCGGCTGAAATTGAATGTTAAAGCCGCCTTTGCCTCTTGTCGGGGTCCCTTTAAAAGAAAAGAAATTTTACATTTCACGAGTCTTTTCGTATTTCTTTAGAACTTTACTTTTGAACAAAACAATCATTGACACATGAAAACCATTGTTAAAAAAATGACGAAAAGAAAGAAAGAAGGAAAAGAAAGAATGAAAGAAAAGAAAGAAAAAGAAATAAAAGAAAAGAAAGAAAATATAAAAAGAAAAGAAAAAAAAAAAAATGTGAAAAAGAAATAAAAATTAAAAATAGAACAACAGAATAAACAGAAGAAAAAGAAAACTAAGAAAGAAAGAAAGAAAGAAAGAAAGAAAAAAAAAGAATGAAAGATTAATATAATAGGTTGAAAACAAGAAATAAATAAAAAGACAAAAGAAAGAAAGAAAAGAAAGAAAGAAAGAAAGAAAGAAAGAAAAGAAAGAAAAGAAAGAAAGAAATGAAAATATAATAGGTTGAAAAGGAGAAAGAAAGAAGAAAGAAAGAAAAAGAAAGAAAAGAAAGAAAGAAAGAAAGAAAGAAAGAAAGAAAAAAGAAAGAAAGAATAAAATAATAGGTTGAAGAAAAAAAAGTGAAAAAAGAAAAGAAATATAAAAAAAGAAAAGAAAGAAAGATTAAAAAAAGAAAAGAAAGAAAGAAAGAAAGAAAGAAAGAAAGAAAGAAAGAATAATATAAAAGGTTGAAGGAGAAATATAGCAGAAAGGAGTTAAAAAGAAAAAAAAGAAAGAAAGAAAGAAAGAAAGAAAGAAAGAAAGAAAGAAAGAAAGAAAAAAGAAAGAAAAGAAAAAAGAAAGAAAGAATAATATAATAGGTTGAAGGAGAAAATAAAAAAAAGAAAAGAAAGAAAGAAAGAAAGAAAAGAAAGAAAAGAAAGAAAGAAAGAAAGAAAAGAATAATATAATAGGGTTGAAGGAGAAATAAAAAAGCAGAAAGAAAGAAAAGAAAGAAAGAAAAGAAAGACGGAAAAAAAAAGAAAGAAAGAAAGAAAGAAAAAAAGAAAGAAAGAAAAAAGAAAGAAAATATAATAGGTTGAAAAAAGAGAAATATAGAAAAAGAAAGAAAAGAAAGAAAAGAAAGAACGAAAAAAAGAAAGAAAGAAAGAAAGAAAGAAAGAAAGAAAGAAAGAAAAGAAAGAAAGAAAGAATAATATAATAGGTTGAAGGAGAAAAATAGCAGAAAGAAAGAAAAAAGAAAGAAAGACGAAAGAAAGAAAGAAAAGAAAGAAAGAAAAAGAAAGAAAGAAAAGAAAGAAAAGAAAAAAAAGTAATATAATAGACAAATGTTGTTGAAAAGGAAAGAAATAGAAAGGCTGAAAAAAAAAGAAAAGAAAGAAAGAAAGAAAGAAAAGACGGAAAGAAAAGAAAAGAAAAGAAAGAAAGAAAGAAAGAAAGAAAGAAAGAAAGAAAGAAAGAATAATGAAAATGAAGGGTGGCAAAAAGGAGAAAATAAGAAAGAAAAAAGAAAGAAAGAAAGAAAGAAAGAAAAGAAAGAAAGAAAGAAAAGAAAGAAAGAAAGAAAGAAAGAAAAGAAAGAAAGAAAGAAAGAAAGAAAGAATAATATAATAGGTTGAAGGAGAAATATAGCAGAAAAGAAAGAAAGAAAAAAGAAAGAAAGAAAAAGAAAGAAAAGAAAGAAAGAAAGAAAGAAAAGAAAGAAAGAAAGAAAGAAAGACGGAAAGAAGAAAGAAAAGAAAAAAGAAAGAATATAATAGGTTGAAGGAGAAAATATATTGAAAGAAAGAAAGAAAAAAGAAAAAAAGAAAGAAAGAAAGAAAGAAAAGAAAAGAAAGAATAATATAATAGGTTGAAGGAGAAATATAGTGAAAAAAGAAAAGAAAGAAAAAAGAAAAAAGAAAAAAGAAAGAAAAAAGAGAAAGAAAAAAAAATATAATAGGTTGAAGGAGAAATATAGCAGAAAGAAAGAAAGAAAAGAAAGAAAAAAGAAAGAAAAGAAAGAAAGAAAGAAAGAAAAGAAAGAAAAAAGAATAATATAATAGGTTGAAAAATAAGAAAGAAAGAAAGAAAGAAAAGAAAGACGGAAAGAAAGAAAGAAAGAAAAAATTAAAGAAAAGAAAGAAAAGAAAGAAAAGAAAGAAAGAAAGAAAGAAAAAAAAAGAATAATATAATAGGTTGAAAGGAGAAATATGAAGAAAGAAAAAAAAAGAAAAAAGAAAGAAAGAAAGAAAGAAAAAAATAATATAATAGGTTGAAGGAGAAATATAGAAAGAAAAGAAAAAAGAAAGGAAAGAAAGAAAGAAAGAAAGAAAGAAAGAAAGAAAGAAAGAAAAAAAAAAAGAAAAAAAGAAATATAACGGAGAAAGGAAAAGAAAGAAAGAAAGAAAGATAGAAAGAAAGAAAGAAAGAAAGAAAAGAAAGAAAAAGAAAGAAAGAAAGAAGAAAAAGAAAAGAAAGAAAAGAAAGAAAAAGAAAGAAAAGAAAAAAGAATAATATAAAGGTTGGAAAGGAGAAATATGAAAGAAAGAAAGAAAAAAGAAAGAAAGACGGAAAGAAAGAAAAGAAAGAAAGAAAGAAAGAATAATATAATAGGTTGAAGGAGAAATATGGCAGAAAGAAAGAAAGAAAAAAGAAAGAAAGAACGGAAAGAAAGAAAGAAAGAAAGAAAGAAAGAAAAAGAAAGAAAAGAATGAAAATATAAAAAGAAAGAAAAGAAAGAAAGAAAGAAAGAAAAGAAAGAAAGAAAAGAACGGAAAGAAAAAGAAAGAAAAGAAAAGAAAGATAGAAAGAAAGAAAGAAAGAAAGAATAATATAATAGGTTGAAGGAGAAATATTAGAAAGAAAGAAAGAAAAAAAGAAAGAAAAGAAAGAAAGAAAAAAAGAAAGAAAGAAAGAAAGAAGAAATAATATAATAGGTTGAAGGAGAAAGAAAGAAAGAAAGAAAAAAAAGAAAGAAAGAAATAAAAAAGAAAGACGGAAAGAAAGAAAAAAAAGAAAAAGAAAAAAAAGAAAGAAAGAAAGAAAGAAAGAATAATATAATAGGTTGAAGGAGAAATATAGCAGAAAGAAAGAAAGAAAGAAAGAAAGAAAGAAAGAAAGAAAGAAAGAAAGAAAGAAAGAAAGAATAATATAATAGGTTGAAGGAGAAATATAGCAGAAAGAAAGAAAGAAAGAAAGACGGAAAGAAAGAAAGAAAGAAAGAAAGAAAGAAAGAAAGAAAGAAAGAAAAGAAATAATAATAATAGGTTGAAGGAGAAATATAGCAGAAAGAAAGAAAAGAAAGAAAGAAAAGAAAGAAAGAAAGAAAGAAAAGAAAAAAGAAAGAAAGAAAAGAAAGAAAGAAATAATATAATAATAGGTTGAAGGAGAAATATAGAAAGAAAAAAGAAAGAAAGAAAAGAAAAGAAGAAAAGAAAGAAAGAAAGAAAAGAAAGATAGAAAGAAAAGAAAAAAAGAATAATATAATAGGTTGAAGGAGAAAGAAAGCAGAAAGAAAGAAAGAAAGAAAAAGAAAGAACGGAAAGAAAAGAAAGAAAGAAAAAAAAGAAAGAAAAAAAGAAAGAAAGAAAGAAAGAAAAAGAATATAATAGGTTGAAGGAGAAATATAGCAGAAAGAAAGAAAGAAAGAAAAGAAAGACGGAAAGAAAGAAAGAAAGAAAGAAAATAAAAGAAAAGAAAGAAAAGAAAGAAAGAAAAAAGAATAATATAATAGGTTGAAGGTTGAAAGAAGGAGAAATATAGCAGAAAGAAAGAAAGAAAGAAAGAAAGAAAGCAAAGAAGGAATAAAAAAGAAAGAAAGAAAGAAAAAAGAAAAAAAAGAAAGAAAAGAAAGAAAGAAAAAAGAAAGAAAGAAATAATATAATAGGTTGAAGGAGAAATATAAGAAAGAAAGCAAAGAAAGAAAGAAAAAAGAAAGAAAGAAAGAAAGAAAGAAAGAAAGAAAGAAAGAATAATATAATAGGTTGAAGGAGAAATAAAGAAAGAAAAAAAGAAAGAAAGAAAGAAAAGAAAGAAAAAGAAAGAAAGAAAGAAAGAAAGAAAGAATAAATATAATAGGTTGAAGGAGAAATAAAGCAGAAAGAAAGAAAGAAAGAAAGAATTTTAAATTAGGTGGAAAAGAAAGAAAGAAAGAAAGAAAGAAAAGAAAAAAAAGAAAGAATAATATAATAGGTTGAAGGAGAAAGAAAGAAAAGAAAGAAAGAAAGAAAGAAAGACGGAAAGAAAGAAAGAAAGAAAGAAAGACGGAAAGAAAGAAAGAAAGAAAGAAAGAAAGAATAATATAATAGGTTGAAGGAGAAATATAGCAGAAAGAAAAGAAAAGAAAGAAAGACGGAAAGAAAAGAAAGAAAGAAAAGAAAGAAAGAAAAAGAAAGAAAGAAAGAATAATATAATAGGTTGAAGGAGAAATATAGCAGAAAGAAAGAAAGAAAGAAAGACGGAAAGAAAGAAAGAAAGAAAGAAAGAAAGAAAGAAAGAAAGAAAGAAAGAATAATATAATAGGTTGAAGGAGAAATATAGCAGAAAGAAAGAAAGAAAGAAAGACGGAAAGAAAGAAAGAAAGAAAGAAAGAAGAAAGAAAGAAAGAAAGAATAATATAATAGGTTGAAGGAGAAATATAGCAGAAAGAAAGAAAGAAAGAAAGACGGAAAGAAAGAAAGAAAGAAAGAAAGAAAGAAAGAAAGAAAGAAAGAAAGAAAGAAAGAATAATATAATAGGTTGAAGGAGAAATATAGCAGAAAGAAAGAAAGAAAGAAAGACGGAAAGAAAGAAAGAAAGAAAGAAAGAAAGAAAGAAAGAAAGAAAGAAAGAATAATATAATAGGTTGAAGGAGAAATATAGCAGAAAGAAAGAAAGAAAGAAAGAAAGAAAGAAAGAAAGAAAGAAAGAAAGAAAGAGAAAGAAAGAAAGAAAGAAAGAATAATATAATAGGTTGAAGGAGAAAAATAGAAAGAAAAGAAAGAAAAGAAAGAAAGACGGAAAAAGAAAGAAAAAGAAAGAAAGAAAAGAAAGAAAGAAAGAAAGAAAGAATATAATAGGTTGAAGGAGAAATATAGCAGAAAGAAAGAAAAAAGAAAGACGGAAAGAAAAGAAAGAAAAAAGAAAGAAAGAAAGAAAGAAAAGAAAGAAAAAAGAAAGAATAATATAATAGGTTGAAGGAGAAATAAAGAAAAAAAGAAAGAAAGAAAGAAAGACGGAAAGAAAGAAAGAAAAGAAAGAAAGAAAGAAAGAAAGAAAAGAAAGGAAAGAAAATAATATAATAGGGTTGAAGGAGAAATATAGAAAGAAAGAAAGAAAGAAAAAAAAGAAAGAAAAAAATAAAAAAGAAATGAAGGAGAAAATATAACAGAAAGAACGAAATATATAAATAAGAAAGAAAAAAATATAATAAAAAAGAAAAAAAACGTAAAAGAAACAAACAAAAAAGAAAGAAAGAAAGAAAGAAAGAAAGAAAGAATAATATAATAGGTTGAAGAAGAAAGAAAGAAAGAAAGACGGAAAGAAAGAAAGAAAGAATGAATAATATAATAGGTTGAAGGAGAAATATAGCAGAAAGAAAGAAAGAAAGAAAGACGGAAAGAAAGAAAGAAAGAAAGAAAGAAAGAAAGAAAGAAAGAATAATATAATAGGTTGAAGGAGAAAAATATAGCAGAAAGAAAGAAAGAAAGAAAGACGGAAAGAAAGAAAAAAGAAAGAAAGAAAGATAGAAAGAAAGAAAGAAAGAATAATATAATAGGTTGAAAGGAGAAAATAGAAAGAAAGAAAGAAAGAAAGAAAGACGGAAAGAAAGAAAGAAAGAAAGAAAGAAAGAAAGAAAGAAAGAAAGAAAGAAAGAAAGAATAATATAATAGGTTGAAGGAGAAATATAGCAGAAAGAAAGAAAGAAAGAAAGACGGAAAGAAAGAAAGAAAGAAAGAAAGAAAGAAAGAAAGAAAGAAAGAAAGAAAGAATAATATAATAGGTTGAAGGAGAAATATAGCAGAAAGAAAGAAAGAAAAAAGAAAGAAAAATATAAAAGAATGAAAGAGAAACATAACAGAAAGAACGAAATATATAAATAAAAATATAATAAAAGAAAGAAAAACGTAAAAGAAACAAACAAAAGAAAGAAAGAAAGAAAGAAAGAAAGAAAGAAAGAAGCATGTAAAGAAGTTGAAATAGAAAGAAAGAAAGAAACAAACAAACAAAAACATAAAAGAAAGAAAGAAAGAAATGCTGAAAAAGAAAGGGAATGGTGATACCAAAGGTCGGAATGAAGGCAAAAATTTAGAGAACAAAGATTCCGGAAAATGGTAAGCTGACATCTTAAATTTAACAAGAGTATTTATGTAATCACTGCAAAGATATTGTATAACAACGAACTACAACGGAGACCCTTAAAAAATCTTTTTTTCAAAAAAATGACCTTTTCCTGAACTTTTGCCAAAAGCCTTTCTCTTTCACAATCTGAAGAGTAAGAACAGAGGCAAGATAAGGAAATCAACTAAACGTGTATGAGGATAGATAGATAGATAGATAGATAGATAGATAGATAGATAGATAGATAGATAGATAGATTAGTGAACACATAGGTAAGACAGGTGTAGTTAACATTAACAACACATTTTACCATCAGTAAAATAAAAAAAGAAAACTTTTTGCTCTCCTCTTTCTCTAGACTCTTTTACACCTTCCTCTCCATCTTACTCTCCTTTCATTCCTTTCTTCAGTCTCTTCCCGCACCCTTAACCCCTTTTGCTTCTGTTTCCTTTGACAAATTGAGTCCTTCGCGTCTTCGGCGGTCTAGTTTCTTATATATTTATTTAATTTCGTTTGTGTGTCTTTTTTTTTTGTTGTTGTTTTTTTTTAACCTTATCCCCCTCTATCCACCTCTCGCAACTTTTCGGCCTCGTTGTCTTTCTCCCTATCTTTTTTCTATTGTATGGCCATCGAAGCGTAGAGGATTGTGAAAAGCAACGAGGGCGAATAAGTGTTGGGGGTGGAAAGGTGGTAGAGTCGGGGGGTGGGTGAACTGGATGGGCAACTAGTTTGCTTCAACTGGGATGGGACTACTGCAGTTCGCCCTGAGGTCAAAGGTTTACGTCAAACAGAGGTCACGCGTGCCAAATTGGGGGGCGGAGAGAAAAATAAGTTCGTCCTTTCTTTTATTCTTTCTTTCTTTCTGATTTTATCGTTCGTCTTTTTCTAAAAATGTTTATCTTTATTTTTCTTTCTTTTATTTACTCCTCCCATTTCTCTTTCTTTTCTTTTCTTTTTTTCATTTTTCTTCTTTTTTTTTTTCTCTCTTACCTATCATTTATGTCATTTTTTTCCTATTAATTGCTGTCTTTCTATCTTTCTTTCTCTACATTTCTTCTGATTTTTTTTCTTCCCTCTTTTTAATTTCTATTTTCCTTGTCTTTCTTTTCTGGTCACTCACACTTCCATCTCACTCCTTTTCCTTCTGATAGATTTTCTTTTATCTTTTTTCTTCTTTTTCTCTGTCCTTCTAAGTATTAATTTCATTCTTTCTTTCTTATTTTTTCTTTCTTTACTTTTGCCCCTCGTGTCTCTCTCAGATTTTCTTTCCGTTTTTCTTTGTCTTTCTATCTTCCTGTCGTTTTGAATTTCATCTTTCTTGTCTTTCTTTTTCTTTCTTTCTTTCTTTCTTTCTTTCTTTCTTTCTTTCTTTATTTCTTTCTTTCTTTCTTTCTTCTTTATTTCTCTTAATATCCAGCAGATTTTCTTTATCCTATTTTCTTCTCCTTTTTCTCTCTTTATGTTATTCTTCTTAAATTTCATTCATCTCTTTCTACCTTTCTTTCTTTTTTCTTTCTTTCTTTCTTTTCTTCTTTTTTCTCTTTCGTTTCCGACATGTTTTCTTTCATATTATTTTTATTCCTTTTTTTCTTTCTCTCTCTCTTTCATTCTGATTGTCACTGTTTTTTTTTTTTCTTTCTCTTTTTTACATTATTTCTTTCTCTTTTATTAATTACATTCTTTCTTTCTTTGTTCTTTCTTCCTTTAGTGTTCATTCTCCTTTGCTTTTTCTTTTTATTCTCTTTTCTTTCTTTTCTTCATGAAACAGACGGGAAAAGAAACAGAAAAAAAAGAAGGACTTCGCTTATCTTTTCTTTCTTTCTTTCTTTTCTCTTGTCTTTTTCTTTTGTTCTTCTTTCTCGTCGTCTTTTTTTTTGTTGTTTTAACTTTAAACTTTTCGTTTTGGGCGAGGAGGGCATTCAACGCGTGGATGGGTGAATGACTGCTGCTGTTGCTGCTGCTGTTTTTGTCATTGTCGTTTCGCCATAACTTGAGACTGGCTTGTGCCGGCTGCTTGTCGAGCACGGGTAAAACGAGTCGGGTAGGCACCAGGTAGTAATCGGGTGGATATAACGATGACAGGTGACTCACTCACTAAGGGATTGGAAGGAGGTGCACACACACGCACAACAACGGTTACAATTCGAACATAAATTCCCTCCCTCCCTCTCACTCTTTCTTTCTTTCTTTCTTTCTTTCTTTTTTTCTCATTTTCTGGTTCTTCCTCTCTCTACCATTTTCTACAACTTCTTTATCACTGTTATTCTTTCTTGCTCTCTCTTCCCATCGACTTTTCTCCCATCTCTTAAAAAAACCTGTCTCGGTATTTTATATCTTTTTCCTTTCTCTCTCTCTCCCCGTCTCTCTCTCTCTCTCTTTCTCTCTCTCTCTCTCTCTCTATCTCCCTCTCTCTGTCACTCTTTCTTTATTCCACGTCAATGTTCTCTTTCTCTCTCTTTCTCTTACTTTCTTTATTCCTCTCTCTTTCTAACTTTAACTTCTCTCTTCTTCTTTTCAATTTCTCTTTCTCCTTTTCTCCCATTTTCTCTCCTCTTCTCTTTCTCTCACTCTCTGTGTATCTTCTTGTCTCTCTCCTTGTATCTCTATCGCAAGTCAATATCTCTCTCTTTGTGTTACGCTCTTTTTCTCACAGTCTCGTTCTTTCTCTCTCCCTCTCCCTCTCCCCCTCTCTCTCTCACTCTCTCTCATTCACTCACTTCCTTTTTTTCTTCTTTCTCTAGCTTTCCATTTATCTCACTTTATCTCTCTCCCTTCTTACTATTTGTCTCACTTTCTTTCTCTTTCTCTCCTCCTCCTCTCTCTCTCTCTCTCTCCCAAAGTCTCTTTATTGCTTTTTTCGCTTTCTCTCTATCATTAATCACTCTCTCTCTCTCTCTCTCTCTCTCTCCCTCTCTCTCTCTCTCTGATATATACAAAATACAAGTTTAAAAGCCGCCCTATCAGGCGGTATTTAAGTTAAATCCTGCGGAGGGCTCTAGGTTGGGCCTTCATCACAACAGGTAGGGAAGAGTAGATGTGATAGGCAACAATAAACTACAGAAGAACTCAAAATTGAGGGCTGCATTTAAGTATTGCATTAATATTTAAGCTTACCTCTTTAAAGTTCAACGAAAAGGGAGATGAGCTAATGAGAGTTGTGTCCCTTGAATTGAAAAAGCGTAGCATACTGACAGTGGCATTTATTATATAGATATAGATAACTGAAAACATTGGGCACCAAAATTTTTTAACATGTTACCGAGAAAACTCACAATGAAAAACACATTCTTTTTAATTTTCATATCCTCTCTGATAATAATATGTATTCATATTAATTTATGTTAATTTATGTTAATAATATGAATTCATATTAATTTATGTTAATTTATGTTAATAATATGAATTCATATTAATTAATGTTAATTTATGTTAATAATATGAATTTATTACAGGGAATAACAAAGTTAAGCACAGGATTGGTTGATATCCGGTTACTTTTTTTTTCCCCCAACACGCTTCGTCCTGGGTATGACGATAAACTACATCCAGCATCAAAGCCGCTGATCTAGAGATTGGAGGTTTTGAGGAGCGTGGAACCATCTTTTAACTGCTGTTGTTCCCCGGTTCACTCTGACCCGGGTGGTAGTACCTGTTAGGGTCCGAGCTATGGGCAAATAATGAATTTTTTTTATAATAAAATGACCAACAATACATTTTATAGCAAAATGACTATCAATGCAACACTAAAAAAAATAAAGAAAAACATTTTTTATAGTAAAATTACCAACAATACATTTTATGACCTACAAAATATATATCTAAAAAAACATACCTTTCACTCTGAAAATATAAAATTATGTGCAAAAATTTCTGTAGTTGAAGCTATAAATTTGTGTTAAAAATATTTAGATTTCGGCATTAAATAACCCATAGAGGTGTTGATATGCTGCTAAACAAAATCAACCAACCAATTTATAATAAAATTACAAACAATACATATAATAAATTACAAACAATATATATTTAAAGCAAAATTACCAACAATAAATTTTATATGTAGTTGAAAGCATAGAATTGTGTTCAAAATATATTTAGTGGACAGCATACACCTGCGTTCAAACTATATTTAGTTGAAGCTATAAAATTGGGTTAAAAATATTTAGATTTCGTCATTAAATCAATGTTGTAACCAAGTAAATGATTAAAGAAACAACAAAACAAATGTTGCAGATATATTATATATTAAACAGTAAGTATAACAGAAGAGTATTACACGACAAGCGAGTATGTGTCGGTTGACCCAGCGTTCAATCTATTCGACTGTTAATATTTAACAGCCCCCCACAAGCGGGATGTATGTGGCACAAGGCCGAGTTTACCGTGGGTTCTCCGAGCCCGTAGGCTCGGCCAAAAATCTTCCCTTAGAACCCGTATAAACGAGTTCAGGGTCTTTCTACCTCCCCGGATGAAATTTTGCCCTTCGGCAAAGCCTCATCCGAGTTCCTCTCTGCTCAAGGCAGAGAGTTCGACAGTTGAACAATATGGTCGACTGTTAATATTTAACAGCTCCCCAACGAAAGATGTATGTGGCACAAGGCCGAGTTTACCGTGAGTACTCCGAGCCCGTAGGGCCGGCCAAAAATATTCCCTTTGAACGAGTATAAACGGGTTCAGGGCCTATCTACCTCCCCGGACGAAACTTTGCCTTCGTCTGAGTTCCTCTCCGCTCGAGGCAGAGAGTTCGACAGAAATGAACAGATGGTCGACTGTTAATATTTAACAGCCCCCCATAGGGTGTATGTGGCACAAGGCCAGTTTATTGTGGGTACTCCGAGCCCGTAGACTCAGCCAAAAATATTCTTTTTGAACCCGCCTAAACGAATTCAGGGACTGTCTACCTCCCCAGACGAAACCCTGCCCTGCGGCAAAGCTTCGTCCGAGTTCCTCTCTGCCGAGGCAGAGAGGTCGACAGAAATGAACAATCTATTCGACTGTTCCCCCAAGGCATTCTCTCCTACTAATCTTATAGTAGGCGGAAGAGTCCAACATAGACTCTTTAGAGGGAGGACACTACAACAATAACTTATAGAGGGGTCGATGTGCCGCTAAGCAAAATCAACCAACACATGTACTAAAATACTTTAAAATTGTAGACACAACCAGAGCAACGAACCGTAGATTATGATAATGTCACTTCCTCTGATCATATTAATTACTTCGTGTTTTTAATCTTTAATGACAGATAAAGGATGGAATTTTGATGTTTTTAGAAGAAGCTAAATAAATCACCTGAATGAGATCAGCTCCATATTTGGCTTTTAATTCAATATAAAGTCTGTTGTAGGAATCAACAGAAACTGTCTACTGTAGCCTCAGTATGTAAAGTTTGACCAAAAGTTGCGCTTGTAGTCACTGGAAGGTACGTACTAAGCATTTTTTTCTTCTGAACATTCAAAACGATTCTTTTTAAAAGAAAAAAATCAAAGACAATTATGAAATAACCCATAGAGGCTGATAACTAAATCAAACCAATTAAAATATTTAGATTTCGTCATTAAATAACCCATAGAGGTTAATATGCCGCTAAACAAAATCAACCAAACAAAATATTTAGATTTTGGCATTAAATAACCCATAGAGATTGATATGCCGTTAAGCAAAAACAACCAAACCAAACCAATTAAAATATTTAGATTTCAGCATTAAATAACCCGTAGAGGTTGATATACAACTAAACAAAATCAACCTACCAACAATACCTATTTATTGTAAAATTATCAACTATTATATTTAAATCAAAATTACCAACAATGCATATGTTGTTGAAGACATACAATTGTACTCGAAATATATTTAGTTGAACCATAAAATTGTGCTCAAAATATCTATATTTTGGCATTAAATAACCCATCGAGGTGTTGATATGCCACTAAAATTGTATTCAAAATATTTAAATTTCAGCATTAAATAACCCATTATAGGTTAATATGCCGCTAAACAAAATCAACCAACCAACCCACCAAGCTAAGAGGCTATGTACTCAAAATATTAATTAGAAAACTTGAGTCACTTTAAAACAGGCTCATCAGATCTAGACTTTTATATCGATTTCAACTCATTCAAAAATGTCGACGCCATAATTTAGTATAGGAGAGAAGAAAAATGAACATAGAATAGGCTGTGCTAAAGGTAGTTTCGTCCAGTACTGCAAATTGCTACAAAACCAAAAAAATGGTCTTAGCCAGGACTATCCTTCATCGAACCTCGTGGACTGGCGCTACAGAATCACAAACAAAGAAATGCACTAAATAAAAGAAACCAAGCCACTTGAGAAATTACAACAGCAGCGGCAACCAAAATGTATTGCTCATGTATCTCGAAGAGAAAATAACGACATCATCAAGATAATTATGATGTTCCACACGACTTCAAACAAAAAGTTAGGATGGAAACGTTCATCAATATTGGGAAGCGCGATAACAGTTATTGGACATGAGAATCATATCTTACCTGAAAAATTGTTTTCAGAGAAAGATTTTATAATTTTCAACAGAAAACAGAGTAATATTACCATTACTATGAAAGATGAGGAAAACTGATACAACACTTTGATCCCAACCCGATAGCCAGTGAGTGAAGAACTCGAGATGCACTGGCTGCTCCGTCAATAGATACCAAAACTTTCCTTGTAAGGAAACGGCTAATATATATATATATATATATGTGTGTGTGTGTGTGTGTGTGTGTGTAATTAGGAAAAAATCTTAAAAATGTATATTTGGTTATAAATTTATTTCGAAGAATACATGTATATTCATATAATCAGACCGACTGCATTGTCTGATGATATGAAAATAGCTATATTTATCGAAATGAATTTATTACAGAATATGGATTTTAAGGTTTTTTTTTTCCTAATTATTCTTATAATTTGTTCTGTATCATCCACTGAGCTAAGATATGGACTAAAAGCCCTCTTTGGAATAAACTCTACCAATTACAATTTGGTATATATATATATATATATATATATATATATATAGTGATTGTAACATCTTGACAGAAGGAGGTCATCTTTTCAATAAATGAGACAAAATGCCCGCTTCATTGATACTGGCTTTACTGCGTAGATAGCAGACGACAGACTTGGGAAAGTCCTTCGAATTTATCTTGAGACTCTTCAGACCTGCTGCTGATCCACATACTTTGTCACAAAATTGAGGTAGATTTCCAGTAGATCGTTGCGAATAATTGTCAGTTCAGTCTGCTTAGGATTCCTTTCCATCGGGAGTCCTATTTGTAGTGTAAGAAGGCACTACCACAAGTATTAGAATGACGATCAGGCTGGATATTATCTAGGACTGAGGACACGACCTACTTTCTAAAAGGCCGTTTAAGGATTCCCCGAGTGACCGTCTTTTACTCGAACGCCATAGATAGTTATAATTGTTTTCAAGAACATTCTTAAATTATTGTTTTAGGTTTGATTTTCGAAAGTTTTCTACATACTATCTCACTGTAAAACAACTATTTAGGTAATCTGCCATCTCTCATTCTAGTAAGATGTCTCTTGTCCCTTTCGTTATCTCTCTCTCTCTCTCTCTCTCTCTCTCTCTCTCTCTCTCTCTCGATATATCTCTATATATATATATATATATATATATATATATATATATATATATATATATATATATATATATATATATATATATGTATTTTGATTCCAAAAATTTCGCTTGAGGATGAAACAGAGCTTGATACTTTAATTCAATTTACTTTTAATAATTATATTGAAGTTTTTGGCTCCTGTTTTTGAAACATGAGAACTCTTATGTAGCGAAGGAATCATATTTTTAAAAATAATTATAATTTAGACTCTCCTTTTGTAGTGGGCACTGTTTTTTTTAAAAATAAAAACAAAATACTAAAGAACTTCGGATTATTTACCTAACGTGTTCTTTCCTATTTTTCTGTATATTTGCACACACACACACACATATATATATATATATATATATATATATATATATATATATATATATATATATATATATATATAGAAAGAGAGAGAGAGAGAGATGAAGGTTTTTTTTTAAAAAAAAAGCATCAACACGTGGAGAGCGAAACAATTAAACAAAATTTAAAAGCGAAGTGAAACTGCTTAAAGTAAAATAGTTTTAAAAAAAGGAAAACAACAAATTATTTTTTAAGAAAAAACCACTGAAAATCCAATTGTAAATAACAAAGTTTTAATTCTTCTCTGTAAAAAAAACATATATTATAAATAAATATCATTATATTAAATATTAGGTGCCTTTTTATCCAATCATCATTTTTTAGTGTATAGAATAAGTTTTTGTACAGAATCTTTCTAACAAAATTTTTTATCAATATATATATAAATATGTGTGTGTATATGTGTGTGTGAGAGAGAAAGAGAATCGTATATTTCAAAGGCCCGGATTATAAATATTTTTAACCAAATTCTAGCCGTAACTTTTCGACTATGTATATACGCAGGTAAAATAACCTTGTCACGTGGTTCAGTCGCCCTCGCTAGCTCCATGGCCACCCGTTTACACACTCACACGAGTGAGTGTGTCTGTTCATACGTACTTCTACATACAAAATGCTGAATGACGACACACGATCCATCCTCACCCTCAACTCCACACAGTCCACCTGTTCGCTCGTTGTGCACCTGCTCTTGTCTCATTTCAGGGGGAACGGGACTCGTCTTTTGTTGTCTCAGCCCTCAACAAGAACAAGAAGAAAATAACCCAAAACACACCTGCCCGACAGGCGACAAAAAAAGCTTCACAAAACAACTCACTCGGAGCATAAAGAAAGAAAGAAAAAAAAAGACAGAAAAGGCGTGGATTAAAGAAAGAAAGAAAGAAAGAAAGAAAGAAAGAAAGAAAGAAAGAAAGAAAGAAAGAAAAACTAGGGGTTGGCTTCTGTGTTCTCCTGACATATATATATACTTTTC
Source organism: Acanthosepion pharaonis (assembly GCA_903632075.3). Lineage (NCBI taxonomy): Eukaryota > Metazoa > Mollusca > Cephalopoda > Sepiida > Sepiidae > Acanthosepion > Acanthosepion pharaonis. The sequence continues at coordinate 1,567,924 of CAHIKZ030005609.1, forward strand.
CTCGACCTTCTAGGAAAGGTAGTTGCCCCCCCTCCTCCCTAAAAAAATGAAAAAGTTAACGGCCCCATTTCACTGCACCACACGCACACAAATGCTCTGAAAGGCTGGTCCACTCGTAGTCGTAGTCTATTCACCCGTATACCACCCGCTTTCAAAACATGACCCAAAAATAGTAATGTAATTCAGAGGCGGGATTTTTTAAAACGACCTGTTAGAAATAAAAAGTACACCTAACTGATGTGTAAAGCGGTAAACGGTCGTATTTTGGGCGTTTGTCAAACACAACTTTGGTGTGTGTGTGTGTCTGCGTGTGTGTGTGTGTGTGTCCGTGTGTGAGTGTATGCGCGCGAGAATGTGTGTGTGTGCTAGTATGGGTGAATGTGTGTGTGTAATGTAATGAAAACTGGAAATGTGTCGTGCTTAGCAAACGCACACCTTATGAAAAAGATATGTGTGTGTGTGTTTGTGTAAGTAAAAAAAATATATAGAAAATAGGACAGAAATCGTTAGGTAAAAATAAGTTCCAAAGTTTTTTATTATTTTTTTTGTTATTATATCATTATTTTTTAAAAAACAGTGTAATCGATTTATTTAAAAAGTAGAGCCTAAATATAATTATTTATTTAAATAAATAGCGATGTAATATATATATACATATTTATTTAAATATATATATATATATATATATATATTTTATATATATATATATATATATATATATATATATATATATATATATATATATAATTTTGTGACATGGTAATTGTGAGTTCAATCCCTAGGCCAGGCAGCGTGTACATGCACTCAGTATAAACCGGCGAGCAATAACTAAATAAATATAAGACTCGGGATAGACCTGAACGAGGTTGATGGTATTTTTATTTTAACTAAATTATAAAAAAAGAATTTAATAATCGCAAATCTAGATAAAAAAAAAAAAATACTCGTAGTACCTTATCAGTCATCAATAATAATAATTGTATAAAAGAGGGATTTCTGCCGAAATACGCAATCATATATATATATATATATGTGTGTGTGTGTGTGTGTGTGTGTGTGTGTGTGTGTTAATAAATACTCATATATCTACGTTTGATGTGCGACTTGAGTTTCGTGGTTACCCAAGTCATCGGGCATGAGCTGGTAGGGATATGTGTATTTATTAACATATATTTCTTGGCTCTGTCTAATCCCATTGAGCGCTATTATATCTACACCTCTTGGCTAAATTTGGTAATTATTTATTTGCTTATAAACGTATGCACGCCAGCACACACGTAGATGGTCGCTAATATCATTTACCTAACCATATATATATATATATATATATATATATATATATATATATATATATATATATATATATATATATTGGATCTAAAAAATAATATGACTATGTAAGGAGTAATTAACTTTCAGAATTTCAATACAATGATTATTACTATTGATTGGTTTTGGCAGAAATTCTATTCGCTTTCACATACGTTAAATTATTATACTTATTGCTATTATTAATGCTTCATTGGCCCCTTACACACCAATACACACACACACACACACACACACACACACACACATATATATATATATATATATATATATATATATATATATATATAAGGAAGAGGTTATAGTAGTTCCAACGAGAGGAAAGTGTGTATATTAAAGAAGAGAGATACCGCAAACGTTTTTGGTTGTTTTTTTTTAAATATTATATTTTATTTTCCATAATTTTACTACACGTGTTTCTGGTCTCGCGACCGTCATCAGGCAAAGGGCGGAGATTTCCACATATTATTAAAATAATTAATTTTTTTTCCTTTATGTTTTTCGATGTTAAATATTCTCGATAAGAGACATTCTCTTTTGTGTTAGTAATCCGAATGGCATCCTCAAAAATATATAAGTGAACATTGAAGTCAACACTCAGAGGCGACAGGCTGTTTCATGCTGGACGCAATCGTCAGGCGCCCTTACGATTGCGTTCAGCATTAAACAGCCTATCGCCCTGGGTGTTGACTTCAATGTTCACTTTTATACTTATATTTACATACGCTCTATCTCTGATATTGAGCACTTTATCCCATAGATATAGCACACCTTAAAACTATATTTTCTTCATATATATATATATATATATATATATATATATAAAGTTCTTTTAGGAAGATTAGTCGAGAAGATGAGTTCTGGTGTGCTCTATTTAGAAAGTTTTTCTATATTATTATTATTATTATTATTATTTCACCTATGTCCATAGGACCCAGTCTGACTTGGTACTTACTCTTATATTTTGCAAGGTTGATTTGCACATAAGGGACTGTAATAAACTCGACTCGATATGGCTGGACGATTGCGCATGAAGCAATATTTTGCCTCTGCAAGGCTGTAAAGCCACTAAGACACAAGGGGGTTAATGAGCGTGAAAGAATAGGCCAAAGTAGAAACCTTATTAAGGAGCGAGAACAAGAGAAGTGTAATCAAGAAGAGACTAGATAAGAATTAACATTAAACTTAAGTTTTCGAGGATAACAGTTGGCTTGAAATCAAGAAGCCGGAAGACAATTCCACATGTGAGAAGTGCGAGAAAAGAAACCGTTAGCATAGGATTGCATCTGGCCTATTCAACTGTGAATTGATGAAACCCTGCCGTCATAATAGAACTTTGCTTAAATTCATAAAGTCTAGGTACCATAGCGAAGAGACACAAGGAAGCTACATCATGTCGATGGGAAAGGGACTGAAACCGAGATGCCAGTTTAGGACCAATAATATTGCTGATTCTTCTTTGCATTTACGACATAATCTTAGCCTATCTCTTATGTAATACTTTTTGTTAAAATCATTTCACCTCAAGACAGGCAATAAAAATATTAAGGCCCATGGGGTTATTAAGTGTGAAAGATTATGAGAAAAAGAAAAAAACATTATTAAAGAGAGAGGAGAATAAAAGAACAAGAATTAAGAAGACAGAAAATAACGATTGATATTATATTTATATTTTTGAAGGTGAAAGTTGACTGGGAAGCAAGAAGCTGGAAGAGAGTTCCTCAAGCGAGAAGTTTACGAGAAGTTCTGTTAGCATAGAACTTACAATTACATCTAGCCATTTCAACTGTAAAATGATGAGACCTAGCCGCCAATCTAGTACTGCGTTGAAATTCATAAAGTCGAGGTACCAGAGAGGTAAGCTCATCAGAACAATTACCATGCAAATATGAATAGAAAAGGTACAGGGAAGCTACATTATGTCGATGGGAAAGGGACTGAAACCGAGATGCCAGTTCAGGGCCAATAATATTGCTGATTCTTCTTGGGGTTTTATCAAGAATCTCTAAATATACAACAGGAGCATTGGACTTTATTAAAAAAAGAATGCCATGCCTTATCTTTTTAGAAGGAAAGATAATCATAAAAAATCTAGAGGCGACTTCCCAATACATCAAACAATAAACATAACTAGAATGGATAAATAAATAAACAAGAAAAAGCTATCATCGCACACGGCTTGAAAGCATTTTTAATCATTTCCCCCCATACAAGGGAGTAAAGCTGCCAAGACTTTAGATGTTACTGTGTGTAAAAGAATAAGAAAAAAGAGAAAAATTATTACGTAGTGAGAACAAAAGAAGAGTAATCAAAAAGACAGTTGATAACAATCAGGTATTTATGGAGAAGGCACATGGCAGATAAATTACGGCGACGGGAAAGTGACTGAAGCCGAGACGCCAGGTCAGGACCAATAATATTGCTGATTCTTCCTTGCATTTTATCATGAATTTCTAAATATATTATTATTATTCCATCTATGCCCATTATTTACCATAATATTTCGCAAAGGGTATTTGCACATAGGGAATTTTTCTTCTGGATGTTGACTTCAATGTATATATATATATATATATATATATATATATATATATATATATATATATATATATATATAATGGACTCTCCCTGTTTGTTTCGACGTATGAGGATCTGACAGCTTAATTGATTCAGTTATGAATTTTTTTTCCGATTGATCTTAAGTGGCACTTAAGACCCGCTAGTGATTTACAAAGGAGGCCACATATGGAGCAAGAGTGAGGATTGTGGGATGAGATCACTGTTAGATTGTCTGACCTTTTTGATCTTGCTCTCGCTTCTTGAAGATGATTCAGACAAGCAGATTGAAAACTGCTGAGTCCATTAAAATACGTTGATCTCCATTATACCCGCTCCAAGGCTAAGCGCTCAAGGGTATTATGTGGTATATTGACTGCTGACAAGTTGCTTTTCAGCTTGTCTTTGTATCTTAGCCATGGGCGTCCTACATTCCTGTAGCCCTGATCTAACTGGCTGTACATTAGGACCTTGGGCATCACACATTCTCAAGTCCACCGTAACTGAGACTGTACATATATATATATATATATATATATATATATATATATATATATATATATATATATATATATATATATATATACACACTATCTTGTCGTTTTCGACGTATCAGAGTACAACATCTCATATTTTAGAAATGAACAGCTACACTACTCGTACACAATTTTTTAATCATTTCAACCCATACAAGACAGTAAAGCCAATAAGACAAAAGGGGTTACTGAGCGTGAAAGAATAAAAAAATAGAGAAACGTTATTACGTAGCGAGAACAATAGAAGAGTATCAAAAAGACAGTAGATAACGATGGACATTGCATTTAAGTTTTTAAAGATCAAAGTTGGCTGGAAAGCATGAAGCCGGAAGAGAGTTCCCCAAGGGAGAAGTGCGAAAGAAGAAACTGTTAGCATAGAACTTGCGGTTACATCTAGCCAATTCACTTGTGAAATGATGAAACCCCGCCGTATATCTAGAATTTCGCTTAAATTCATAAAGCCTAGGTATCATAGCGAAGAGTTCACCCGAACAATTACCATGAAAGTATTTATGGAGAAGGCACAGGGAAGCAACTTTACGGCGATGGGAAAGTGACGGAAGCCGAGATGCCAGATCATGACTAATAATTCCTCTTTGGGTTTTATCGTGGATTTCGAAATATACAGAAGGAAAACCGGACCATATGTGGCAGCAATATTCAAAGCATGAACGAATGGTAGACTTATATTTAAGGTGACTTGCCATTAATGTTCACGTTCTGGATACGGAATTAAAGTTAGCTGACTTCAAAAGGTCTCAAGAGAGTTGTATATTTCTGAAATGCTTTGCTGGGATAGCTGACCGTGATCTAATGGTAAGTTAGGTGTTATTATTGTCGTTAATCTCTAATTGTACCGAATAAGATCTTCAATTGGTCACATAACAGTTGTTCTATTTGATTACTTTTTAGGATTAGTTATTGTCATTATATTTCCGATGGTGTCTACCTCACAAATTAACCTTAAGTGTGTCAGTATTGGAAAAAGAACATACACACACACACACACACTCACATATATATATATATATATATATATATATATATAGGGCTTGATAATATCCGCGTCTCCAGTTATCTGTAGGATTCTTTAAATATAGCGATTTACTAAACTTAGCTTATATGTGGCACAAGGACGAAAATATGGAGCACTCATTGACGATCGATCTCACTACTTAGTTGTAATTGATCCAGTGAAACAAGCTTGCTAACCATTACACCACGTCGAAGTGCCGGGATCTTGAAATATATCCTACGCGGATGAGGGGGAGACTATATATATATATATATATATATATATATGTATATATATATGTGTATGTGTGTGTGTGTGTGTGTGTGTGTGTGTGTGTGTGTGTGTGTGGTTTAACGGTTGACTTAATTTTCATAAATCTGTGTCTCGCCACTGAACACCTGCTTATGATTAACTTGTTTATGCGAGGTCAAAAGAAAGAAAGAAAGAAAAAAGAAAGAATGAAAGAAAGAAAGGAAGGAAGAAAATGTGAACGCACATGGAAAGAAAAAGAGGAGAAAGAAAAGAAAAAAGCGCAAGAATGAAAAAAGAAAAGGTTGAAAAATAAGAAAGAAAGAAACAAAGAAAAAAGAAAAAAAATTTGAACGCACACAGAAAGAAAGAAAGAAAGAAAGAAAGAAAGAAAGAAAGAAAGAAAGAAAAAGAAAAGAAAAGAAAAGAAAAAAGAGAAATTCCATTCCTTGCTAGTCGTTCAACCATAGAAAAGTTATCGATAGACAAGTGGCGATATTAGCTCAGAAAAATCCCTTTAGGTTAATTAAAAACAATCAAAAGTTGATTTTAATGAAACGTTGATTACTGTCTCGCAGAAAAGTGGCGGTTCATTACTTTCTTTAATCTTTGTAATTGCGGCGATGAAATATTAAGCAGAAATCATTACGAGGCTATTAGTGGGTTCGATTAACACTTCTTCTGTGTACCATGCTCCTTATAGACGCTGTACGATCATGGCCCTCCACAATTTCCTGTGTTTTATAGCTCTTAGTTAATTTTGTCCTTTTCCTATCTCTCCTAAATGCTATTCTGCCATCCATTTAGTCAAGCTCGTTAGGTATGTTATTCCCTATTTTCCTCTGTCTCTTGCTTTCAATACGTCCCGTGAATGTCAAATTTTCCAATCCTTCTTTCCTCATCATTCAACTGCTTCTTTCTCTAAAACTTCGCCATTGCTAAAATGTTCAGACCATTCTATTCTCAGTATCCTTCTGTAGAACTACATTTCTGTTGACTCAAGTCTTTTCTTCATTTGTCTCGTTTGGTTTGGTTTGTTTTACGGTATATCAACCTCTGTGGGTTATTTAATGTCGACAAGATTTTTATTACTGGTAATATTTTTTCCTTCAAAAATGTATTTCTGGTAATAATTTTTTTCTTCAGAAATTCATTTCTGGTAATAATGTATTTCTGGTAATAATTTTTTTCTTCAGAAATTCATTGCTGCTAATAATGTATTTCTGGTAATAATTTTTTTCTTCAGAAATTCATTTCTGGTAATAATGTATTCCTGGTAATAATTTTTTTCTTCAGAAATTAATTTCTGGTAATAATGTATTTCTGGTAATAATTTTTTCTTCAAAAATTCATTGCTGGTAATAATTTTTACAAAAATATATGGCTGATAATAAAACCTATTTTTACACGTTTTGTCCCTAGTTTGGGTGTTAACTATTTGCCCTTAGCTGCGACCCCAACAGGTGCCACCACCCCGGGTCAGGGTGGATCTGAGAACACCAGCAATTAAGAGGTCGTTCCACGCTCCTCCAAACCTCCTGATCAGAGGCCTTACTACTGGACGTAGTTTATCGTTATACCCAGGACGATCTTCATTTATGAGAAGATTACCTATCATTCATTGCTATATAGGAGGACTGATGTTACGTAGGAATACAATACTATTTTCTTCGTTTCTAACGAAATTGTCCTGTTTCTTAATAGTTTGCTTAGTTTTTTGAAAGCATTTTCCTCTATCCCATACTGTGTGGCTGCAGAAAGGCACTACTTCGTAGGAGATTACATGTCGAATTGATATATGTTGTAGTTTTCTTTTTATAGCACCAGTCTCGATACTTTTTAAATGCTAAGCTTTGTCAATGGCCCTCTTCTACTTCCTCAATTCCTATTCTTTTATTGTTGTCTCTCGTTAATAAATGTTTTAATCTTACTTATTATAAAACACAGATGTGTGTGTGTGTGTGTGTGTGTGTACGTTTATATATTGGATCGGATTTCCCTACATTTTTTCAACCGATTTCAATAAAACTTCACAGGACTACGTAAAATTAATTTGTGGTGGTTCTGACAGTGCCAAAATTGGAAAAACAATTATTTTTGCACGAAATCAATTTGAAAACACGATTAAGTGTCATCGCCAGAATGAAAGGGGGACAACTCATATCGAGTTATACTTATTATAAAACCCAGGTTGTTTGTGTGCATGTGTGTTCGTTTATATATGGGATCGGATTTCCTACATTTTTTAACCAATTTCAACAATTTTTTGGCAGGTAGCGTTTCTTATTGTCTTGCACACTTTTTTCTTTATTTTTACATTCAGAATGCTTTAAAAATTCCATTTACAAGACAATTGTTTATAATAAAATTCTATTCAATCGGTAGACTCATAACGATTGAAAACAATGTTTTTGTATGAGTTTGAGTTTGAACAATTCGTAAAAAAAAAAAAAAAAAACTAATTAAGACCTGCGTGTCCGTCAACCTTAAACAATAATCTTTGTCAATTTTATTTTTCAGTCTTTATGATGGTCGATACTAGATCTATCTCTTACTGTTACATTCCTGGGCAACGCCGGGCTCTACTGCTGGTTTTCTTATATTCTTTTACAATTGGTAACCGTTTTCGTGGCGGGGGATATCTTCAAACGTAGAGTTACACCCTAGAAGCTTTAAGCTAGAATTGTATATTCAAAGACGACAATGCTATTTCACATTCTGAAAGGCAAATTATATTTCCAAAAACATTTTCAAAGACACCGAAACAACATTGCCGGCTCCTCCTCTAGATATTAATACGGAAAATATTCGGGATTCACTCATTTGACAGTAAGCGTCACTGTCGCTTGAAATTTGTAAAAAAAAATCTTATTAAAACAGTTTATAAAAACCTTTTTATTAAAAGAGCTTTTCGTGAAATTAAATTCCACTCTCATCACACTTCTAGCATTGTTGCGACTTTCCTTCCAAAGGCTTACGGCCATATCACGCTGAAACGTACGGTCGAGAATTACAAAGGACAGAAAGTTGTAGAGAGCCATGGTCGTCGTACGGTCATCAAAGTTAAGCAGCGTTGAGCCTGGTCAGTATCTAAATGAGTGAATGCTTGGGAATACTAAGTAGTATAAATTTGGATGGGCTTGTGACATGGTTTACGGCCATATTAGGTTGAAACGGTGGTTCCATAACGATCACCGAAGTTAAGCAACGTCGAGCCTGGTTAGTACCTAGATGGGTAACTGCTTGGGAATACTAGGTAGTATAAATTTGGATGGGCTTGTGGCATGGTTTACGGCCATATTAAGTTGAAACCGTGGTCCCATAACGATCACGGAAGTTAAGCAACGTCGAGCCTGGTCAGTACCTAGATGGGTAACTGCTTGGAAATACCAGATGCTATAAGCTCATATGAGCTTGTGGCTTGGTTTACGAATATATTACGTTGAAATAGTGGTTCCCCTACAATCACCAAAGTTAAGCAACGTCGAGCCTGGTCAGTGTCTAAATGGTTGACATCTTTGGAATACCAGGTGTTATAAACTTGAATGAGCGTGTGACGCGGTTTACGGCGAAATTACGTTGAAACAGTGGTTCCGCTATGATTACCGAAGTTAAGCAACGTCGACCCTAGTCAGTGTCTAAATGGGTGACTGCTTGGGAATACCAGGTGATAAAAACTTGAATGAGATGTGGCATGGTTTACGGCTATATTACGTTGAAACAAGTGCCATAAACTTGGAAGAGCTTATGGTTTTAGGCTATATTACGTTGAAACAGTCGTTCCATATCGATCGCGGAAGTTAAACAACGTCGAGCCTGGTCAGTGTCTAGATGGGTAACTGCTTGGAAATACCAGCTGTTATAAATTTGGATGAGCTTGTGGCATGGTTTACGGCTATATTACGTTAAAACAGTCGTTCCCCTATGATCACCGAAGTTAAACCACGTCAAGTCTGGCCAGTACCTAGATGGGTGACTACTTGGGAATACCAGGTCCTATAAGTTTGGATGAGTTTGTGGTATAGTTTTCGGCCATATCACGTTGAAACAGCGGTTCCCGTACGATCACCAAAGTTAAGCGACGTCGATCCTTGTCAGTATTTAGATAGGTGACCAGGTTTTGTAAGCTTGGAAGTACGGGTGGTGTTATGGATAATGTCTCAGAATAGTAAGATTTGTATCACTAAATAATTATTACCTACCCTTCAAAAGTCTTATAATCTAAAATATTTTCTGGCTTTAAATAACCTAGAAAGGGTTGGTAAGCCATAGAAAATAATCAATTTTCTTCCAAATTTTAATTTAAGGTAGCGTGGTAAGTCAACATGTTAATTATATCATTATTTTCTTTACCAGCTACATGTACTGACTATGATAGTTATTGTTTTTGTTGAGAATTGTCAAGAGTTGTAGTTTTTGTTGGGAATTGTCAAGTGTTGTAGTTTTTGTTATTTTTTAAAGTTTTTTTTTATTTTGTAGCGCCAGTCTATAGAATCTGATGAAGGATTGACTTCTTTGAAATCTCAAGCGTTCATTCAATTGAAGCCATTTTAAATAATTGGTTGATTTTTCTGTACTAGCATTGTCCCCTCTGATAGCATTCTGTACATAAGAATTGCATTTCTTGTTCCAGTGTTTTAGAAAAGCCATATTTTTCTTACCTTGTCTCCGATCTAATCATGTTACAAGTCTAACCATACATATTGATAGTGTATCATTATTTGCTCTTCTAGTTACATGAGCGAACCGTTTTTTTTTTTGTTTACTGTCCTCATGTGATGCTGATTTTATTGTTTGGTGAAGTTCTTTGCCATTTTTAGCGACATTTTGATGAAGCATCGTCTTCTTTATGACAATTTTCATCATTTATATGAGAAAACGGTTGTATATCGGTGATAATTTTCTAAACGTGTTGGATGCTACATATGACATACTTATGGGAATCTAGCTTTGACGAGGCTATATAAGAACATGCTTCGAGTTCTCAGATTAAGAAAGAAGAAAAATAACAGGACAAACGTTGTACATCTCGACAGGCTGCATAAAACCAAAAGAGTGAAAGCTGAGAAACTAAATAATGTAAATAATACCTCATCTCAGAGATATAGACAGATATTGAAAGCACGAAACGTTGAACTAGGAATAACAGTCCGAATAAAAAGCTGAGTGGTTGACAGACTGAAATTCTTGACATGAAGAAGTCAGCAAAAAGAAATGTTATTCAGCATACACTTTACTTATGTATTATTCGATTATTTAATTATAAACTTTTAAATGCGATACCTAGAATAGAGAAAGAAAAGGAGACAGCAAACAATGCCAAATTATGACACAGAATATAATACAATACACAAAGAAATTAGAAACAAATTCAGGCAAGCAATAGAGGAATGACTCAACGAAATATGCGATGAAATAGAAAGAATGAGCATCACATAAAAGATTAAGAGAAATACCCGAAGAAAACCAATGTTCATCAACAGGATACATAAAACCAAAAGAAGGAACACTGATAATAGAGAAATAAAAAGTAATTCGAAGAAGGAACATCGCAAAATTCTTCCATGACGAAAGAGGAAAACCTACAATACACCAAATTATTGAAGAACCAAAAACATTACTGCTCTATGTGAAAAATACGACTGGACAGTTTGAACAAAAGCTAAACAGATGGAATTGTGACAGAGTTACTGGCACCCTTAGATTACTTCGGTATTAAGAAATAATAAATGAAATATACGACAGTGGTGAGAAATCGGAAGATATCTGTCTATATCCCCGAGATGATGTATTATGATTACTTGCATTATTTGCATTATTCGGACTGTTATCCTCATCTTTATTGCCATATTCACAACGTTTCGACTGGCTTTCTTCAGAACCCTTTATTTCATTCATCGAGATAGATTGTTCTAGTTCTATGTGCCATGCTTCTTTCGAATGTCTCAGTTATTTCCCTTTAATTCAACTCTACAAGGACACATGACCCGGTGTATAAAGACGTAGGTTAGATCCAGTGACTAGATCCAAAGTGTTGTGAGTTCAATACCAGGCCAGAGCAGTGGCGGACCAAAATTTGGAGATGTGAGTTAAAGGGAACGTGGAACTAAAACAATCTAACTTGGTGGACAAAATAGAGGGTTCGGTTCGAAATTCCCATCACCTGAAGACGGTCGAAGCGTACAAAGGCCAAAACGTTGTGAATATGGAAATGTAGATATGGATAACAGTCCGAATAATCTAAATAATACCTCATCTCAGAGATATAGACAGATATTGAAGGCATGACACGTTGAACTAGGAATAACAGTCCGAATAATGTCAATAATGTAATTATAATACCTCATCTCAGAGATATAAACAGATATTGGAGGCATGGCACGTTGAACTAGAACAATCTACCCCAGTGGACGAAATAAAGGGATCGATTCGAAATTCCAATAACCTGAAGAAGTCCGGAGCGTACAACGGCCAAATGAAAACCGGGAAAAAGGATACTTCAACTTAGAATAAGAAAGAAAACAATTGAAAGTTTTAGGGCACATAATGAGGAAAGAGTACATGGAGAATCTGATACGCACAGGGCATGCCTGATGGTATGGAAGCACGGGTTAAAGGGACGAATAACCAACCTAACCAGGTAGTGTAAAGGGTTGGTAGAACAGAAATTTTGAAAAAGAGGAAAATAACAAACGTTACTAAGAGTTACAAAAACAGAAAGTTGTGGAGAGCCATGATCGCCGACGACCGCAAGGGACACGGAACATAAAAGAAGAGTGACATAGGACAGAAAGTTGTGGAGAGCCATGATCGCCCAAGACCTTAAGTGACATGGCACATAAAACTTACAAAGGACAGAAAATTTTGAATAGGCATGATCACCTAACACCTGAAGGTCCATGGCACATAAAGCTTACAAAGGACAAAAAGCTGTGGAGAGCCATGATCACCTATGTCCTGAAGGGACACGGTACATAAATGTGATAAAGGAGAGAAAGTTGTGGAGAGATATGATCGCCTAAGACCTGAGGAACACAGCAACTAAAAATTACAAAGGACAGAAAGTTGTGGAGAGATATGATCGCCTTAGGCCTGAGGGACAGTGCACATCAAAATTACAAAGGACAGAAAGTCGTGGAGAGATATGATCGCTAAGACCTGAGGAACACGGCAAATAAAAGTTACAAAGGACGGAAAGTTGTGGAGAGCCATGATCGTTTAAGACCTGAAGGGACCCGGCACATAAAAGTTACAAATGACAGAACGATGTGGAGAGCCATGATCGCGTAAGACCTGAAACGACGCGGTACATAGAAGAACAAGAAGAAGAATCTAGTTGTACCGTGCAAATGTACCCCTGGTGTCACCTATCCTCTGTTCAACTTTCTTATATTCTATACTAAATTTACACCATTAAAAGAATCATTAAATACAATATTCAAGAAATAATAAAAAATAAAAATAGATCCCGAAAGCGGTGAATAGGTAATAAAATCAATGAACGAGTAATGTCAAAGTGCTCGTGTCAAATAATTTATTCCCTTATCTATTGTGTGGATCAAATATGGGTCTGTGGCCTATATATCTTTTGTATATATTTATAAATAAAAGCTGCTGTTGCATTTTGTTTGCATAATAAAACACGCCATCACAATGCAGATTATTGCAAACAATATCTTTAGCAAAATATAAAGCGAAAATAAAAATAAAAAATATAGTCAAATAAAAATAGGTACCACAAAAAAAAAGGAAAAAGCAATACCTAAGGATTAAAATGAATTTTTAAAAATGAAAAACCTTGAAGTCTTAATTCCAAACTAATATCTACATTATGTCTATATTTCTGAGATGAGGTATTATGTACACTATTTACATTATTCGGACTATTGTCCTTATCTTTGTCGCCATATTTATTATAGCGTTTCGACCGTTGTACGCCCCGGCCTTTCTTCAGGTGGTAACCACGTGAAGTTGTTCTCATATTCACAACGTTTCTGCCGTTGTACGCTCCGGCCTTCTTCACCTGATACACGTTGGCATTTCGAACCAAACCTTTTATTTAGTCTACTACTGATTCTTCTAGTTGTGAGTTCAATACCTGGCCACGGCAGAGATGAGCCAAAAATTTGGAGTTTACTGAAGGGAATAAACAGAAACTGTGATATCCAGATATGGAATTCCACCGCCGTTTAAAACGACCCGCTTTAACTGCTCGTCTACGAAACTTTACAAAGGCAAATACCTGAGCAAAAGCAAATATAAGTTTGCTTGAGAAAAGTCAAATAGAAGTTTGCTCAAGCAAAGGCAAATCGAAGTTTACTTGAGCAAAGGCAAAAAGAAGTTTGCATGAGAAAGCTTCTATTTGCCTTTCCTGCTCAGTTTGGTTTGGTTGGTTTGTTTTGTTTTACGGCATATCAACCTCAATATTTTTATTGCTTGTAAAAAATTAAAAATTCTTTGCTGGTAATAAGCTTTTACAAAAATGTATTGCTGGTATTAAAACCTATTTTTACACGTTTTGACCCCAGTTTGGTGTTTAACTATTTGCCTATAGCTGGGACCCTAACAGGTGCTACCACCCCGGGTCAAGGTGGATCTGGGAAAACTAGCAAATAAGAGCTGGTTCCACGCTCCACAAAATCTTCTGATCGAAGGCCTTGCTGTCGGGTGTAGTTTTTCATCTTAGCCAAGACGCGGATGTCGTTTATCGTCTTACCCAGGACGAGGAATATTTTTTCGTCTTACTCAGGACGCGGAATAGTTTTTCGTCTTACTCAGGACGCGGAATAGTTTTTCATCTTACCCAGGACGCGGATGTAGTTTTTCGTCTTACCCAGGACGCGGATGTAGTTTATCGTCATACCCAGGACGCGGACGTAGTTTATCGTCTTACCCAGGACGCGGATGTAGTTTTCCTGGCTTCATGCTTTCCAGCGTACTTTAATGTGGAAAAATGTAAGTGCAATGTCAATCGCTATCTACTGTCCTCCTGATTACTCTTTCCTCTTCTAGCTCATTTTAATATTGCTGTTCCTAATTTTTCTACCCCAACTGTCTTAGTGGCTTTACTGTCTTTCATCGGCGATACCGATTAAAAAAGAAAAGTATACGTAAATCCATTGCTTGGTGCTCACAGTCTAAACGAGATAAGATACGCAAATAACACGGTTATGTTTTGCTGAAAGATTCATAGCCTGACTATGAAGGAGCGGTACTGAAGCTGTGAAATATGCATCTCTGAATGTTCAAAGTTCTCAAAAGCAACAAGTCGTGGATTCTCTTGAAAATGGACAAAATATGACATCGTGTTGTCCTCGAGCAACTACAGAAAAAGGGTTTTACACCAACGAACATTCGTATTGACATGGTTGCTACATTAAAAGATGACGCTCCAATCTGCAATTGTGGGTAGCTGAATTTAGGAAGGAAAGCGAGTCTTGAAGATGACCCAAGGTCTGGACGTCCTGCGACTGTCACCACCAAGGAAAACATTGATCGCGTTCACCACATGAGAATTTTCTGAACAATAAACTTGACAAGATTTCTGCTTAGCGGGTGCCATGCCAACTGACACCTGATCAAAAGCGCACAGTCTGATCTCATTACGGGAAAATCTGACATTGAGGCAGATCCGTCTGCTTTCCTCGGACAGTTTCTAACCCAGGATGAGTTGGGTTCATCACTTTGAGCCAGAAACAAGGAGACAATCCAAGCAGGTATAAACACCCTTCCTAAAATGCTTCAAAGAACAAGGTCGTTTCATCTACAGGGAAGGTGATGATATAAGTTTTTTGGGATGCAAAATGCATTGCGTTTATTGATTATCTCAGACGTACAGTTTCCTTCGAACACGAATTCGGCCGTCTTCTCGAAAGTGATCGAGATGCATGTGTGTTCCAAACAAGTAACATGGCTCTATTCTCTTAAAGTTCAATGGCGAGGAGTTAAAAAAAAACTCTCCTGAGGCACACAGTAACCGTATTAATAATGTAATATTTGTTCGTTAATGACCACAAAACACTATACAATGTATACTGTTCAGAACGTTGACTGACGGGTTGAGCAGCACCAGCATTGAACTGAGCGTGATCGGATACAATTATCCCTTTTGTTTGGGATGTGCGGGTGGTGTAATGGGTAGTGAGTCGGTATCAGAAATTAGAGAGCCGAGTTATATTTTGTTACATTCACTTATGTGCAAATAACTTGGGAAAAGTATGAATCCAATTTCTCCTCCCAGCTATGGGTTAAATAGTCGGACTTGCATCTAAACAAAATCATTGTTATCTGCAACAAAGAAGAAAATGTTAATAAAGAATTTATTTTTTAATCATTTCACCCCCATGCAAGGCAATAAAGTCACTAAGACACACGGGGTTACTGAGTGTAAAATTGATGAGAAAAAAGAGAAACATTATTAAGAAGTGAGAACAACAGAAGAGTAATCAAGACGACAGTAGATAACGATTGATACTGCATTTGAATTTAAAATTGCATTTAAATTTAAGATCAAAATTGGCTGGAAAACATGGAGCCGGAAGAGAGTTCCACGTGCGAGAAGTGCGAAAAAGAAATTGTTAGCAGAGAAATTACGGGTATATGTAGACATTTTAACTGTAAAATGATGAGACCTTGTCGCCAATCCAGTACTGCACTTAATTTTATAAAGTCTAGATATCATGCTGAAAGAGTTCATCCAATGAAAGTATTTATAGAAAATGCCTAAGGAATCTACATTACGGCGATGGGAAAATGCCTGAAGACGAGATGTCATGTCAGAAGGGCCACATCATCAAAGGAGAGCACTATGTCAACTTACTGAGGTAGTTACGAGTGGCTATCACGAATAAACACCCGGAAAAACTGACGAAAGGGGTCTTATTTCACCAGGAAAATTCTTCAGCACACAAGTCATTGGTTTCAATGGCTTCTGCGTGTGATTGTGACTTTCAAGTGGTTGATCGTCCTTGTTCATTTCCTGATTTGACATCGACTATCTATCATCTCTTCCACATAAAGAAAAGGCCAATAGAATGAAAGCTTCTTCACCAATGGGACGCAAGCATTGCAGCAACAACGGAAGAACTGTGTGGGTCCCAAGAGGCACTATATTGAAAAATAAACCTAATTTGGTAACATTCCATGAGAGTATCTTGATCAGCCTATCGACTTTCCAGCCAACCCTCGTATGTTGGTGAAACTCAGGAACAAAACTGCAGGAACTCAGAGTCAAGATAGTTAAGGAAAGCTAGAAGAAAAGACTAACTATAAACTATAAGAAAACTCTATGTATGGCCGTCAGCAAAAGAAACAACCTCAGCTACGAATTGCAGGCGTCGAAATCTAGCAAATACAGACGTTTAAATGTCTTAGTGGCGTAAAAGACGAAAATATGACACAGAAATCGGAAGGCAGGTTGGAATAGTGAAAGATGCCTTCCAGAAACGAAACAAAGTATTAAGAGATATGAAACAAAGTCAATAGTACTGAACTGCTACGTAATAACAATACTTCTATAATGCAGTGAATGTTGGACGATTTTCTCACGGATGAAGAGAAGATTACCGAAAGCTAACAAAAGCAAAGGATCTGACAGGTAACATTCAATAGTTCCAAGAGGCCTCACCTTCGTCGCTAAGACACGCCATGCTACGTACACGATGAGGAATTATCCCTATTCCTTTCAGATTCCATTAGCAAAGTTTCTCTCGGATGTCTTCTTCCACAGAACTGCTACTTTGTGAAACAAAACTCCCGAGTGGATGTTTTCCTAATCACTACGCTCTTAACCTCTTCAAGTTAGCCGTTATCTCTCCTACATAATCTCATAAACTTCGCTTCTTAGCTCCTCTTCTTACAAATTCATTCAGTAAGCCTCTACCTTGAGTTGCTTTGGGCCTTTTATTGGGGGAGATTAGCAAAAAAATAAAAATAAAAAGTATAAAGAATAGAGAGCTGAACTGCTATGTGATATTTATCCTGTATGACACTCAATCTTGGAGGTTTACGGTCACCGAAGTTAAGCAATATCGAGCCTGGCCAGTACGATGGGTTTCCGAGTGGGAATTTCAGGTATTGTACGCTTGGATGTACGGATGGTGTAATGGAGCCGAGTTCCAATTCCCGTTGGGTTCGTTATATTCAATTACGAGCAAATATCCTTGGGATAGGTATGAATCCACCTTTTCTCCTCCAGCTATAGGTTAATTAGTAAGACTTGAAACGCTAACTTATTACTATCTCCCCTCCACCAAAAAAGAAATTCTATAATCTAAAAATATTTTCTGGCTTTAAATAACCTGCAAAATGTTCGATAAGACGTAGAAGATGAAACAATGAATCAATGTTAGAGAGAATTTCCTCACAGACAAGAGACATCAAGCAACAGAGATGTTGTTCTACAGAATGATACTGAGAATGGAAAATGTGACGAGGAAGTTTTAAGGATAAGAGAAACGAAACAGACAGATAAGACAGTTGAAGTCTCGTGAACACATCGTGAGAGAAGCGTAGGTTGGAGAATTTGACACTCACAAGACATACTGTTATACCGGAACATACCTATTCTATTGTTAATAGACTCTCCCACAGATAATAAGTAGTAGTAGTAGCAGTCACCAGGGGGCTCAGTGGAGTTGGTGTGTCAGTCGATGTCGGACATTAAAGTATCAACCACCACAACTAGATTGCTGCGTCATTAACTATTATTTCAAGTTCCTAACGTTTTGCACGTCGGACCCTTTTAGGACCGACTTAGTGAAATACAAGCCTCCATTGTGAAAACTACTTTACAACACATACTGAAGGCAAGCTTGGCAGAGGGAAATACTGAGTTACCTACCTAACGAGTTTATGTAAATGGATGTCAGAACAGCTAGTCTCGCTAGGTCAATTACGACTGAATAGTGAGTTCAATCTTCACTGGCTGCTCCATGTTTTGGCCTTTAGCCACGTCTAAGCTACTGAGTTACTGACAGAAAATGGTTATTGGCAAGCTGATAATTTTGTTAAACGACACACACACACACGTACGCACAAGATACAGACGTGAGTGCAGGCGCACACATACGGGAACGTGGGCAGGCTCATACATCAATTAAAAAAATTAAAAGAATTGAAAACAACAATGCTCTAGATGTCTTTGCTCCCCAGAAATCGACCCAGACGTACGCGTGATGTCATGGGTCAGTTCAGCATAAGGATTACACGCATGTCAACCGTGGGTTGTGGACACCAATTAGTCGCGGAATGATTACTTGGAACGGAAATACGGGGCACCCTGTCTCCAAGATGGCGATAAATATTTCTCGGTTAACACTTGCAAGAGCATATCAGAGATGTTTGATGTCCGAACAAATATTAATCGCTCGTAAACGCTGCTCACGCGGATTGATGATGCAAGAACGGTACTATCGGCAAATAATAATTGCAACCACCTGATGAAAAGGATCCATTGACTGATATTTTACGGTTTATCAACACTTCGTAGATTTTCTTTTAAGCATTCAACCCCAAGCAAGGCGAGAAAGCCACTAACACGCAAGGCGTTACAGAGTTGGAGCGAGAACAAAGAGGAGAGATAGACAAAAGGATGAAGAGATGGTTAGGGGATAGATCAGGGCATCTGGAGACGTCAATTGACGTTACATTTGAATAGTTTTGAGATTATAGCTATCAGGAAAATAAGAAATGGGGAGGGAGTTCCACAGGCGAGAAGTGCGAGACATGAAGCTATTGGAGTAGAAGAGTCGGCTACGTTTAACAGTTTCGACAGTGAAAGGGTGAGAGCGAGATGCCAGCCTAGTTGAGCGTTGAAATTCATAAAGTATGGGAACCAGCGAAAGCAGCTCATCGAAGCAGTTACCGTGAAAGTATTTGTAAAAAAGACAGAGGGAGGCGACGGCATGTCTGTGAGAGAGCGACTGCAGACGAGATGCCAGATAAGGGCCAATTACATTGCATACTCGTCTTTGAATTTTTATCAAGGACCTTGAGACAATTAGAAGGGGCTCCAGACCATATATGGCAGCAATACTCTATGCAAGGGCGAATGGTTGATTTGTAAATTTGAAGGATCAACTCCGGCGAGAAAAAGCCGAAACATATTTTTGACAGTAAGAATAATCTTTTATTTTGCAAGTGACTCGTTGTGCCTTCTTGAGATAACGTCCTCGGCTGACGTGAAGTGGAAAGACTATATTGAATAGATTGCTAGGTCGGCTGCTAAGAAAGTTCGTTCACGATATTGAGCTAGACAATTTTTCTCGAGAAAATATATATTACATATTTATAAGTCTACCATTTGTACATGCTTTCAATATTGCTGCTACATATTGTCCTGGTGTATATTTAGAAATTCTTGATAAAACCCAAAGAAAAATCAGCAATATTATTGGACCTAACATGGCATCTCGTCTTCAATCCTTTTCCCATCGCCGTAATGTAGATTCCTTAGGCATCTTCTATAAACATTTTCATTGGATGAACTCTTTCGCTATGATATCAAGACTTTATAAATTTAACTGCAGTACTGGATTGGCGGCAAGGTCTCATCATTTTACAGTTGAAATGGCTACATGTACCCGTATGTTCTCTGCTAACAATTTCTTTTTTCGCAATTCTCGCACGTGGAACTCTCTTCCGGCACCATGTTTTTTAGCCAATTTTGATGTTAAATTTAAATTCAATTTTAAATTTGAATACAGTATCAATCGTTATCTACTGTCGTCTTGAATACACTTCTGTTGTTCTCGCTTCTTAATAAGGTTTCTCTTTTTTCTTATCAATTTTACACTCAGTAACCCCGTGTGTCTTAGTGACTTTATTGCCTTGCATGAGGGTGAAATGATTAAAAAATAAATTCTTTATTAACATTTTCTTCTTTGTTGCAGATAACAATGATTTTGTTCAGATGCAAGTCCGACTATTTAACCAATAGCTGGGAGGAGAAATTGAATTCACAATTTTCCCAAGTTATTTGCACATAAGTGAATGTAACAAAATATAACTCGGCTCTCTAATTTCTGATTCCGACTCACTACCCATTACACCACTCGCACATCCTAAACAAAAGGGAAAATTGTATCCGACCACGCTCAATTCAATGCTGGTGCTGCTCAACCCGTCAGTCAACATTCTGAACAATATACATTGTATAGTGTTTTGTAGTCGTTAACGAACAAATAATACATGTTAGCATACTTGAAGAAAATGACGTGGGTGCCTTTTTAATTTAATTTTCAAGTACTCAGTAATCTTAATAAAATAAGGAAATTGTTCTCCTTAATTCAATGTCTTACTGAATTTTAAACATTTCGGCTTTAAAATTTACTATAGTTATTGCTCTTTTTTCTGATAAGGTATTGGACCGTATTTTCAAAAATCGGCACGTTTATATACATACAAAAAATCAAAATTATTTTAAAAATATTTTTGTTTGATGATTTGTATTAAGCTTTTCCATTTGTGATTAGTAAACATAGTTTTCAATTAATGATAGAATCATCTACAAGGCTGAAATTAATACAGAATTTTAAAAGATTTAAAACTTAATAAATTTTTCTAATCAAAATTTTAAAAAAAGACGAAAACAATTTTTGTAAAAATTCACTATTCATCGAAAAATTGTTTTTTCTTATGTCAATAGTGTCCTTAATATATCTTATGTACAATTCAGAGCAGATTTTTGGTAAATGGTGTTTCTGTTTTACAAAAAACAATTGATAATTTAAATTCTCAACGGACTACTGCTTTTAACTAATATAAATATGAAAACGCTGATAATTAATTTCTTGTAAGTGGGGGTAAAAGATGTAATATATATTTATATATATATATATATATATATATATATATATATAGAGAGAGAGAGAGAGAGAGAGATAATATTAGTAGTAAATATACACATACATATGCAAAATATATAAATATATATATACATACATGCATACACATACATATATATTTTTTTAATAAAAAATTCCAAGAGGATAGAATCCAGGTAGAACTCAATGTCCAGGACAGAGTAAGGATATAATAAAAAGGCTTAAACACTAATATTCCATGGTTTATTAGTGTTTAAGCCTTTTTTTTATATATATATATATATATATATATATATTGTTGTAGAGTGGTTTCACAGTGGAGGCTTGTATTTGTACTAAGTCGGTCCTAAAATAGGTTCGACGTACAAAATGTTAGAAACTTCATATAATAGGTAATGACGCAGTAATCTAGTTGTGGTGGCTGATACTTTAATATCCGACTAACGGTCGTCCGACATCGACTCACTAAGCGACCCACTGAGCAACCCAGCAACTGCTACTACGCCTACTTATTATAGGTGGGAGAGTCTATTAACTACAGAATAGGTGTGTTCCACTATAACATATATATATATATATATATATATATATATATATATATATATATATTAAAATTTTCTAAAAAAAATTCAAAATTAATTTCATTCACGTGTGAATAAGTTCTGAATATTTCATTAAAATCCGACAGTTCTTTTTTTTTTTTTGCTAGAATTTCCAAAATAATAATTTTTAACGCGAAAAATAAAACTCTTTTGTCCACCCGCTGATGCAAGAAAATCAAGATTTTTAGGCAAAATTTCGAATGTGCTAGAAAGAATTAAAAATTGAATAAAATGATAAAAATATATTTTGGTTTTTCTCTTAATAATAACAAACATTTTGACGATGAAACTTTGATTTTATCAAGTTTGGGGCCTTTTTTTTATCATGATATGCTCCTTTTCAGAAAATTGTGGGTGGTACCTAAAATAAATGTACATCACTATAGAGTAACCGCTGCTGCTGCTGCTGCTGACCCGCTGGTCATCATCATCATCAGCAGCAGCAGAGAGCCGCTCCAGTAATACACCACAGCTCTCATTGAAACAACTAAAATTTCTAGCAAAATAAAGCCCAAAATGATATAAGTGTATAGAGTAAATGTTTACTTAAAATGACTTGAATTATCATAACCCTATGTATGGACCTCAACTCTTGGGACATCCTGCATTATGTACCGGTAGTCCTGACAAAAAGGTTCTCAATGGAAAGGAAATAATTCAACAATGTAAACACTTGCGAAACGAATATGAATTCAAATTTAAATTAATTCTCCTTTTATATAAGGTATTTGTTTCTTTTAAGTGGCATATAGCGGGTGTAACAGCAAAATTGTTCAATTGTTAGATTAAGCTTTGAAACATTGTATCTTAGAAATGATTAAAGATATGTTACTGGAATTCTCCGAGGTTTTTATAACACTATTGGACTCTACTTTGAGCAAGAATAATGTATAATTATCCTCTAAGTTTAACAGAAAGATCGTCATAAAATCGTCTATAAACGAAAATGTCATGTTCATAATTAGTTAATCATAGCTAAGGATCGGCAGCTCATGAAGGATTGAAATTAAGCTCATACATACATATATATATATGTGTGTGTGTGTGTGTGTGTGTGTGCGTGTGTGTGTGTGTGATTCCAGGATCATTTTCCAACTTATTGACGATGATCTTCGCCCTCTTTAATCTTCTAACTTTCTATCCTGGAGTAACAATGTTCCTCACAAGTTTTGCGAATGATTTCATTTCCAAGTGTTTGTTTTTGGGGTTTTTTTGTTACTGCTCTTTAGACTGTCATAGTTGAAACTCATCTCTCACGTGCCAAACGTCTTATGAATTGAGCTCGCAAAACATTTCAGGGGTCGCATTATAAATAATGTCAACTTATACCCGAGTATATAAAGCATTCCTTGCCCCGGGAGAGTAGCCTAGTGGATTAAAGCATTGGTTTGTGAAATAGCAATTGTGAGTTCAATCCCTCGTCTAAGTAGTATATATTTGAACTCAGTGGAGACAAAGCAAGCAATAATTCAGCGGGGTTCCTGCACATTTGTGGCCACTGCGAACTCTAATCGACCACATGCTTCCATCACAGACCTTTTTCATTGGTAGCCTTGTGCAGTTTCCTCCGCACACGAATTCGGCCGTCTTCTTTCCAGTATGTATTCCGCAGCAACATGCCTCTATTCTTTTACAGTCCAATGGCGAGGATTAAAAAAAAACTCACGCATAACCTAATATTTGTTCGTTGAAGACAATGAAACACCATACAATGTACACTGTTTAGAACGTTGACTGACGGGTTGAGCAGCACCAGCATCGAATGGGCTGTGTGGGTGGTGTCATGGGTAGTAAGTCGGAATGAGAAATTCGAGATCAGAGCTATATTTTGTGAAAATTCACTTACGAGCAAATACCTTGGGGAAAGTATGAATCCAATTCCCCCCCCAGCTATGGGTTAAATATTTGGACTTTACAGATAACGTCTCCGTAGAAAATCATTAGACTTGTCATCACGCTGTCAATAATGCTTCCACATCTCCGAAATTCAGACAGATGACTATCATGCGATAATAACAACAAAAATGAGGCCAACAGTCTCCATGTAAATAATGTCAATGATGATAACTTCTCATCTCAGAAATTCACACAGATATAGATTCCTGTCAGTAAATTTAAGCTTTTTTTACCAAATTTGGCTTTGTTAAATAATTCCTTGGGTTTCGTTTTAGGATTTAAAAAAAAGCAGCTACAAGACTTTCATTTCAGTTAAACATTGTTGACAACCATTAAAAAAAGAGGATTTTTCGTTGCACGACAAAATAAACTAGGCCTAGATTTGCATTATCTTTATGCTTTAAGGTTGTGCTGGTAGTGGCTCAGAATGAAAAATGGGAGTGCTGAGTTAGAATTCTAGTCGGAATCGTTATATTCCCGTATACGCAAATACATTTTGGAAAAGTTTGAATGTGTCTCTTCTCCCCCAGCTATAGGTTAAATAGTAGGACTATGGAAAAATCACTGCTACTCAAAAAAATGTTTATACAATATTCACTCGCCAAAAAAATAAAAAACATGTTTCGGCTTTAAATAACCCACAATCAAAGGGTTGATAAACCGTAAAAAACATATCTATTCTTAATAGTTTAATTTCAGGTTTAATTAACTCATCCTAAAAATGTTGACTGAAGAAAATAAATTTAACGATTAGTTTAGTGGTGACGTTGTGGATAATTAAATTCCGGGCAATGCCTGATAATTTGCTAGTCGCAAATAATGTGCCCAGTAAATGACTTACAATGACTCGTCAAACACATTTGCTCATCTAATAACACGTCAGCGAATTGTCGCTTTGATTAAAATCTCAGCGCACTCATCAAAGAAACCAATAAGTAACACCTCCCAGGCCGAGTTGTATTCCCAGAACAATTGCTCGTGACCAGACAATAGAGGACATCCTGCTAGTGAGAGGGCACTGGACAATTATTGGCGCGATAATTGGCTTGGAGAGGGTTAACGAGCGATGTCACTTGCAGAGACATGGCGAGGCTGAAGAATTGACAAGGTGTTTTCTTTTCTGAGACGTTAGAGTGGTTATTTGCCATTGTAAACGAGTTGAAGATCTTCGGGCAGAATAAATAATGGCGGGTCAAGTCAGTTTTGGTAAGGAGAGAAGATATTTTAAAAGTTTGCTTGAGGCCCAGAGTGTGAATAATGAAAAAGAAATGAGTGGGTCCTGAGAATACAGTTCGTAATTGATTTCAGAGGCGGAAATTTTTATATGGAAATTCAAGAACATTCCATCAGGCCAGGAATCGTTGATGACGACCAAATCGAAAAGTTGATTAAAAATAATCCCGGTCACACGACACGGGACATCGCGGAGATACTCCACATAAATATCTTTTCGGTTTTATCTTTCTAGAAATGCAAAAAGTAGGGACTACAAATTTTATTTAATTTTGCCTTGATCTATCCACTATCCTTCTCCTCATCCTTTCCTCTATCACTCCTATCTGATCTTGCTCCAAATCTTCTGTAACCCCTTGCATCCTAGTGGCTTCCCGCCTTGCTTGGGGTGAAACGCTTAAAAAAAAAATATTAGGTGTGGACTTCTGGTTAGTATTACTATTAGTAAAAAAAAAATAATCACAGATTCTCCTTAGTGGGTGATCTTGGAATAAAAAATGATTTTAGCGAGATATATTCCCTCTTAATTGATTTAAGAGAACTGTTTAGAAAGAAAATTACTATTTAAAAAATAAGCAATACTGAAAATAAGCACTTCTGCCCCCAGTAAGGATGGGGTCCCACACGGTTAAGAGGTTCAGGGTATTAAATCACCGGTCCTGTTGATTATTATAGTTGATGATTGACAATATAACTTAAGTAGAAAAAAAAGTAAAAAAAAACAAAAAAACGCTGCTTTTGGGGCTTTAACCTCATTGGGGATTTCTGCATAACATACACCGCACCGGCCATGCAGATACACGATTTATATCATTAGTTGATGACTGACAATGTAATGTCCCTTTAAAACTAATTTAAATTTTTATTTAAGTAATTCACCTCAAGCAAGGCGGGAGTGCCACTAGCACGCAAGGGGTTACAGAGGATTGAGAACAAGAGAAAAGCGACGTGTTCGAGGAAAGGATACAGAGAAGGACGGGGAACAAGATCAAGTTATCAGAAGATGTCGATTGTCGATTGACATTACACTTAATATTTGAAGATTATAGTCATCAGAGAAGCAAGTAAGAGGAAGAAAATTCCACAGAAATGCGAGAGAAAAAGATGTTGGAGTAGAAGTGAGGGTTGGCGGATGACCATAAAACAGTGCTGAAAAAAATGGCAAAGGCGACAACGGAGCCAAAAATAACGCCCCCATGCTAGTCAGGGGTTTCGGGAGTAAGACGTGCCGGCCCTGGATGGGAAGCCCTGTTGCACTACTTGACTGGGAAATCCTACTACACTAATAACCCTAATTCTACAGCCCAGTCTTTTCAAAGTCAAAATGTGGTATATCTTTCGATATTTCCACGGCAAAAGTTTGGGTGTAATACATTCCTTGGTTCGACCAGTTCAGACCTTCACAGATAGGACCTGCCCCAGACGACGTACACTGATTTTCAATCCCGTCGTGTTCCGTTATTAAAGAGGATGTTTTATTCAGATAGCTTCTTCACTAGAAGAGCTGCATTATAGAACGGACACCCGAGAGGATGCTTCCTTGATCGCTACGACCTTAGCCTCAGTCTAAGGTCAACCATTGTCTATCCTTCATATTTTCATTATATACGCCTTTTGTTCCCTCTCCGCTTTCAGACGGTCCCGCACGCTGCAAAAGCCCCCATAGCCCGATGACATCAAGAAGTCAAATCGACTACGATAGGAATTGAAACCGGGTTTCATAGTGTTATAGTGGAACACACCTATTCTATAGTTAATAGACTCTCCCACCTATAATAAGTAGGAGTAATAAGAGTAACGGCGGGTCGCTCAGTGAGTCGGTCTGAGTTCAGTCTAAAGTCGGACTCTCTGCCTTCGAGCGGGGAGGAACCCGAACGAGGCTACGCCGAAGGGCGGAGTCTCTTTCGGGGAAGTAAACCGACCCTGAACCCGTTTATACGGGATTTAAAAGGGCATATTTTTGGCCATCCCATGTTAGACCGGCCTTGTGCCACATGATGCCCTCGTGTGGTGGGGGGGGTGACTGAATATCGCTCAGTGAGACGGTCAGTCCGTCGATGTCGGACGACAGTTAGTCGGATACTAAACTATCAGCGACCCCAAATAGATTACTCTGCGTAATACCTATTATATCAAATTCCTAACATTTTGTACGTCGAACCTATTTTAGGACCGACTTAGTACATATACAAGCCTCCACTGTGAAACCACTCCATAACACATAGTGAGTAAACAAGCGCTCTAACTAATAGGCCACGTGTAAATATGTACGTATACTCCTTATAGAAAAATATCAAGCTGCAGCATCAACCGTAAAGTTTGCTGTGTGTTCTCTAGAAGATCGTGGTTGTGTGAAACTTAAGTAGCGCTGCGAACTTTGTCTCTTTATGAGGCTTAATACGAGGAAGCGTAATTGTTCTGTCTGGGTAATCTAGTCATAGAGCAC
Organism: Acanthosepion pharaonis; assembly: GCA_903632075.3. NCBI lineage: Eukaryota > Metazoa > Mollusca > Cephalopoda > Sepiida > Sepiidae > Acanthosepion > Acanthosepion pharaonis. The sequence goes on from CAHIKZ030005609.1 coordinate 1,595,610, forward strand.
TCTTTGTTACGTTTTACATATGTTTCTATGTTTTTTATCTTTTTTTTTTTGTCAGTTTATGTTTCTTCTGTTTTTGTTTTCCTGGTTTATTCGTTGTTAGTTTGTTGTTGTTTTTTTCTTTTTAAGTCATCCTTTTGGTCACATGGCAGGCTCTCTACTAGTTTTACCAACGCTTTGGTATTTTGTGATAGAAATAGATAGGTTCGTCTATCGCCTGGTTCGCACTTCTCCGCGGTCTTTTGAATAAGAGTAACGATTTATCCTCTGTTTCCTGTTTAGGATTGAGTTTCAGGTTTTTTCTAAAGTCTTTCCATTCTCCTTTAATCTCCGCATCTTAGTGTCATTATCGCCTTGATTAGGGCGAACTGATTAATATATATATATATATATATATATATATATATATATATATATATATATATAAAAGAAAGAGGTTATAGTGGTTCCAACGAGAGAAAAGTGTGTATATTAAAAATAAAAGAAGAAAGGTGCTGCAAACGTTTTTGGTTGTAATGTGGATTTTTTTAAAAAAGATATTATGCTTCATTTTCCATAATTTCACTACACGTGTTTCTGGTCTCGTGACCGTCTTCAGGTAAAAGCAGTGATTTCCACATATTATTAAAAATAATTAATTTTTTCCTCATGTTTTTCAATGTTAAATATTCTCGATATGAGACATTCTCTGTATTTGTGTTAGTAATCCGAATGTTATATATATATATATATATATATATATATATATATATATATATATATATATATATATATATATAATTATTTATTTAAAAATATGATTCCATCGCTACATAAGAGTTCTCAAGCTTGGTATTTTTAATTCAATTTAATTTTGATAATTATATTGAAGTTTTCGGCTCTTGTTTTGAAACATGAGAAGTCTTATGTAGCGATGGAATCATATTTTAAATAAATAATTATATTTAGGCTCTACTTTTGTATCGAGCACTGTTTTTTTTAAAATAATAACAAAAATACTAAAGAACTTTGGATTATTTACCTAACGAGTTCTTTCCTATTTTCTATATATTTTCACACACACACACACACACACACACATATATATATATATATATATATATAGAGAGAGAGAGAGAGAGAGAGAGAGACTTTTTCAGATTTGGGGATAGTAGTAACCAGAATGATATCAGAAAGGTCAATACAAAATTAAATCTTCCAAACCTAAACTGCTCTCTATTAATCATCTGAGAGACCCCCCCTCTCTGGCCTGCATCAGCATCGCTGATAATGACCCCCAGGAAAGTAACTTTTAGGGCTAACGTTGTCGGCTGACATGATGAGGAAAGACTATAATGAATCCATTGCTAGGTTCAGCTGCTAAGAATGATGGTTCACTGTGTCGTGCTAGATTTCTCTCCTGAATCTATCTTGCATATCTGTATGTCTACCATTCGTCCATGATTAGAATATTGATGACACATTTGGTCCGGTGCTCCTTGATATAATCCAAAGAAGAATCAGCAATATTATTGATCCTGATCTGGCGGCTCAGCTTCAGTCGCTTTTCCCCCGCCGTAAGGTTGCATCTCTGTGCCTTTTTTTTTTTATAAATACTTCCATGGTAATCGTTCGCTATGGTACCTACACTTATTGAATTTAAGCGCAGTACAAGACTGGCGCCGAGATCTCATCAATTTACAATTGAGCTGGTTAGATTTAGCCGGAACTTCTATGCGAACAGTTACTTATCTCGTACTTCTCGCTTGTGGAACTCCCTCTCGGCTTCATGCTTTCCAACCAACTTTAATCTGCAAAAATTTAAATGTAATATTAATATCTGCTGTCCTCCTGATTGCTCTTTTCTCTTTCTCATCATTACTAATGTTTCTGTTCCTAATTCCTCCACACCCTGTAACACCTTGTGTGTCAGTGGCTGTACTGCCTTGCTTGAGGTGATACCTATTAAAAAAATAGATAGATTTAAACATACTGAGATAGATAGATAGATAGATAGATAGATAGATAGATAGATATGAACAGAATGAGATAGATAGATAGATAGATAGATAGATAGAGATAGATAGAATAGAATGAGATAGATGGATATGAACAGAATGAGATAGATGGATATGAACAGAATAGATAGATAGATAGATAGATAGATAGATAGAATAGATAGAGATGAGATAGATAGATAGATAGATAGATAGATAGATAGATAGATAGATAGATAGATAGATATGAACAGAATGAGATAGATAGATATGAACAGAATGAGATAGATAGATAGATGGATAGATAGATAGATAGATATGAACAGAATGAGATAGATAGATAGATAGATAGATAGATAGATAGATAGATAGATTCATTTATTCATCCCTCCTCAACTTTACCGATAACCCGACAGCGATTTCGTGACATCTGGCTCCCAAAGTCACTTACCAAATGTATTAGATTAACCCTTTTCCCGGCAAACTTAACGGTTACTATTGCTGTTTTTCATGCTTCAGTTGTATTAAGATTTTATATTAGTCTTGATTTGACGTAAGGTGTGGCGAATTGGCTTCAGTTCACGCCATTTTTCACTCATCCCTTCCTTCATTCAATTATCCATTCAATTCCGGTTTCCGATTTGTCGTCTGCAGAGTTCGCGCATAATTTATATTCCTTATTGGAGTGTTTAATGTGAAACCGGAAAATAAAAAAATAAAATAAATTAAGAACAATTAAGAAATAAGGGAATGGACTGAAGTACAGACGTGAAAAAGGACTGAAGTAAGAAGAATGAAAGAAATATAAAATTGATTGAAGGAAAAAGCATGAAGAAGCAAAAAAAGCAAAAAATGAATCGAAGAAGGAAGAAAGAAAGCAGATGAATAGAGAAGAATGAAGTGAAGGTAAAAACGATTGAAAAAAAAAGATAAAATGAAGGATGAAAGAGAAAAATAGTTTGAATGAAGAAGATTAAAACAAGGGCATAGAGGATGGAGTGAAAAATAATGAAGAAAGAGAAAATGGGTCGAGGAAAGAAAAATGAAGGAAAAGAAAGTTTGAGTGAGGAAAGGTGAACTGCGAGAAAATGACTGAAGGAAATGGAAAAATAGATTGAAAGAAAGAGAATAAAGAAAATGGAGTTAAGGAAAAATAAAAGGAAGGAAAGGAAAATGTTTTAAATGAAAAAGAATGAATGAAAAAAAAAATGGATTCACGGAAGAAGAACAAATGAATAGAAATGATGGATTGAAGGAAAAAAGGACGAAAGAAGGGGATATAAATTTAAAGAATGAGTGTGAAAGAAGGGAAAATAGACCGAAGGAAAAAGTAAAAAAGAATTGGATTAAAATAAAGGGAATGAAAGAAGAAAAAATAGATTGAAGAAAGCAGACTGAATGAAAATAAATCGACTAAAGGAAGAAGAAAGATATAAAGAAAATAAACTGAAGGAAGATGAATGAAATATATATATATATATATATATATATATATATATATATGTGTGTGTGTGTGTGTGTGTGTGTGTGTGTGTGTGTGTGTGTGTGTGAAAAGTGCATATAAATATAAATAAATATATATATGTATAATTGTTTATATATTATATGCGCGGTACTAATTAGAAAGCGCTCAATATCAGAGATAAAGCTAACATATTTGGTTGGATAGATGTGAGTTTGTGACCCTGGGTTTCACGCTTTAGCGATCGTCAGACAAACTCATATTTAAATAATTGCTCTAGCCGTTATCATAGTAATTTTAATCTTAATAATCAATATGCTTATAGAACGCGTAAATTTCAGGAATTAGTAATTCCAAACAAAATTTCGCTTGAAGATGGAAGAGAGCTTGGTACTTTAATTCAATTTAATTCAAATAATTATATTGAAGTTTTCGGCTCTTGCTTTAAAACATGAGAACTCTTATGTAGCGTTGGGATCATATTTTAAATAAATAATTATATTTATGCTCTACTTTTGTATCGAGCACTATATTTTTAAAAATAATAACAAAAATACTAAAGAACTTTGGATTATTTACCTAAAGAGTTCTTTCCTATTTTCTATATATTTTTACACACACACACACACACACACACACACACACACACACACACACACACACACACACATATATATATATATAGCGTATATCAAAAATACGTTTACAAAATTTGGAGGCAGGTTCCTCACCAAAACAAAAACAAAAGTCCATATAAACATATGTCTGCAATTCGTTCGGCATTGAGTTATTAAGTTTAAAGTTTGTGGTAGACGCTGTAAAATGCGCAATCCACATATTATTTTACAAACTTTGGGGCGGGTTCATGACGCCAAAACAAGCTAAAATGTCCATATAATCATATGTCCAAAAGGCCATCGTTGTACATCAACAGAGAAACTCATAACAAATGTTCAAAATGTCCTCCGCTTCCTTCTACACAAACATGCCCCCGTCGGATCATTGACTGGCGGACCCTTTCATATACTCCCACAAGGTGTCGAATGGTTTCGAAGGCCCCCATGACACGTTCATGAAGTGTCTCTGCATTATTAATATCTGCTGCATAAGCTAATTGTTTTAGGTGACCCCACAGATAAAAAAAAATCCAAATGACTGAGGTCGGTGTAACGTGCAGGCCATGGAACCGGTCCTTCTCTACCTATCCATCTTTCATGGTAGATGTCAGTTAGCGCATCGTGACTAAAATGCGCTGGAGCCCCATCATGTATGAACTACATGCATCTTCGTATTAGCAGGAGTACATTCTCTAGCAGGCTTGGAAGTGTGTTCTAAATAAAGTGCATGTAGACAGCTCATGTAAAACGTGCTGGGAGAACATATGGACCTACCAAACAGTCACCTAAAATTCCAGTCCACATATTAATCGTAAACTGATACTGGTGTCTAGCCTGTCTTGCATCATGGAGATTTCGGTCCGGCCACAAATACTGACTGTTCAAATTTGTTATTCCATTTCTTCCAAATGCTGCCTCATCCAAGAGTGAAGGAAACAACGAATCGGAAGTTTGGGCAATAAATCATTGGCACCCGTTCTACCGTGGTTAGTGATCAGAGGGCGAAAGACCATGCACACTTTTCAAATAATACGGATACAGGAACTGATCTTGAAGAACACTTCATCGGTACTATGAGATGTACGACATGGGCCACTTGACGTATGCTGATACCTGGATCATCTCCGACAGGCCGTAGAATGTTCTTCGAACGAGCGGATCTCTGTCGTCCTCGGTCCATAGCTTGTGCTGATACAGATCCTGTCTCAAAAACGCGACGATAAATAGCAGCAAGGGTTGGATGACTTGACTGCCTTCAGTCTGGAAACGCAATCTCATACAGCCATGCAGTCCATTACCTCGCGTCCATTATCATTTCGTGCGGCCGTATAAAGCAGCCAGGTATGAATTATACCTGGCTGCTTTGATATGAATATTCTGCCATTGTTAAACGAAACACTTCTCATTTAACTCACTGCTACACACGCTAAACGCTGAAGAGAGACTAGCTACAAATGTACACGAATGGCAAATGTAACCTAGTCTACGTGGCAACACAGCGCTGTCTACCGGTAACTTGCTTTAAACATAACTTAAAAACGAAGGATTTGCGGATATATGTTTATATAGATATTTATTCGTTTTGGTGTGAGGAAAACGTCCCAAAGTTTGTAAAAATATTTTGATACACACACACACACACACACACACACACACACACACACACACACACACATATATATATATATATATATATATATATATATATATATATATATATATAAGATTTAAGAAACAGTAGATATTTTTATGTATAGTGCTCACTATTAAAATATAGAAATAATATTTAAAACACCATTAATATTATTATATAAAAAGATTACTTAACGTATAATATTAATTTTTTGTGGTTTCCCCGACTTCGAAGTTTCTTGGTAAATTTCTATTCTTCAGGGGTTCTTGTTTTACACGTGAGTATTCATGAATTTCACGTTGTTTTCACGTTCATGAATTTTTGCTTTTGTTTACGTCTTCATTTTTTTCAGCTGTGGATATTCTTTCCAGTTGTAAATTAAATTTTTCTTCGAAGTTAAATTTTTGTGGGAAGTGGGAGGTTTCAATACAAGTTGTTATGCTATATTATTAATTAAATTCTAATATCCTCAGCTCTCCGATTCCTCAATCCGAGCCGCAATCTACACATCTTCAGATCTCTGATTCCTCAATCCTAGCCTCTATCCATTACTCCACATCATCAGCTTTCCGATTCCTCAGTCCGAGCCACAATCTATTACACAGCCTTTTCGACGCTCTGATTTCTTAATTCGAACCGCTATCCATGGCATCACATCTCCAGCTCTCCGATTCCTCAATCCGAGCCGATATCAATTACTCCACATATTCAGCTCTCCGATTCCTCAAACCGAGCCGCTTTCCATTATCAGCCTTTTCGGCTCTCCGATTTCTTAATTAGAACCGATATTCATTATTCCACATGCTCAACTCCGATTCCTCAATCCGAGCCTCTATCTATTACTCCACATCATCAGCTTTCCGATTCTTTAATCCGAGCCACTATCCATTACTCGATATATTCGGCTCTCCGATCCCTCAATCCGAGCCACTATCTATTACACATCCTTTTCGACGCTCCGATTTCTTAATTCGAACCGCTATTCCCTGCAACACATCTGCAGCTCTCCGATTCTTCGATGTAAACCGCTATCTATTACTCCACATCTGCAGCTCTCAGATTGCCCAATCCGAGCCTCAGTCCATTACTCCACATCATCAGGTTTCCGATTCCTCAATCCGTGCTACTATCTATTAGACAGCCTTTTCGACGCTCTGATTTCTTAATTCGAACCGCTATCCATTACTCCATATGTTCCGCTCTCCGATTCCGCCATCCGAGCCGCTATCTATTGCTCCACACCTACAGATCTCAGATTCCAAAGTCCGAGTCTCAATCCATTACTCCACATCGTCAGCTTTTCCATTCCTCAATCCGAGCCACTATCTATTACACAACCTTTTCGACGCTCCGATTTCTTAATTCGAACCGCTATCCATGGCACCACATCTGCAGCTCTCCGATTCCTCAATCCGAGCCGCTTTCCATTATCCAGCCTTTTCGACTCTCCGATTTCTTAATTCGAACCGCTATCCTTTATTCCACATACTCAGCTCTCCGATTTCTCAATCCGATCTTCAATCTATTACGACACATTGTCACATTGTCAAGCCACATGTCCGATTCCCCTCAATTCGAGCCGCTATCCATTACTCTCCACTTAATTCGAACAGCTATTCATTCCACATCTTCATTCCTATCCAAACACCAGTCAGCATCCATTACCCAGTCTTCACCATTCGATTCCTCAATCCGTGCCGTTATCCATTACTCCACATCTACAGCTTCCGAACTCAAAATACGAACCACTGTCCATTTCTCCCCTTTTAGTATAATGATAATAAATCGCACTGATTTCCAGTGTCGCTTTAAGTCGAAACAACTCTGATTTTGTATTTGTATTTAATTTTATGTGAATTTTTATTATATTTTGTGTAATTTTTCTGTTTATTCGATATCCGTCAAACTACTTTTATTATCTTCCGAAAGTAAAAAAGGAAATATCAATAAGTCAATTATTCAAGGGAAGATATCAAAACTAATAATATGTAACTAAGTCATTACTGAACGTCGATTATTAAAAATGAGCTAATCAACATCTATTCACGTAATAGCAACAAAATAACATCAAGAAATTCAATGGTTTCTATATAAGAGCACTTAGAATTCGATAATTCCAATATTTACATAATCAAGATAAATACACTGAAACACGTGACTTTACAGCACGTGAAAGTATTAGAAAGCGAAACATTACTAATGAACCGAAAGAGAAAAGATTAAGAGGAGAGTAGATAGTGTTTGACATTGCATTTAAATTTTTGCTGAATAACGTTGGGTGGAAAGCATAGAGTCAAAAGGGATTTCCACAAGGGAGAAGTGCAAGAAAAGAAACTGTTAGTATAGAATTATGGTTACATCTAGACGGCTTAACTGTAAATTGATGGGATCTCGACGCCAGTCTATTTATTGCGCTTAAATTTTTAAAAAAGCGTTTACGTGCCATAGCTAAGAGCTACAATTGTTCTGCTATGTACAGAAAATATGGTACAAGGCCAAAATGTGGAATGGGGAAAAGGACAGTCTTCTGTGTTAACGTTAAACTTAGCTAGCCACAAACACTGACACAAATATACAACAATATTCCTTACACCAAAACAACGCATTCTTACTTACCTTTCTTACTACATCCACCATAATACCACATTGTCGCTATGAAAATCCTAACTACACAACTCTACAATTCATTGTCTGTGGGAGGAAGGTGAATGAAACAAAAATAACGAAGAGCTCACTCGAACAATTTCCATGAAAGTATTTATAGAAAAGACACAGAGGGGCAATATTACGGCAGTGGGAAAGTGACTAAAACCGAGCTGTCAGATCAGGACCAATAAAATTGCTGATTCTTCTTTGGATTTTATAAAGGTACATATCAGGGTCACCTGACCATATGTGGCAGGGATATTCTAAGCATGGACGAATGGTATCCATTACTCCACATCTTCAGCTCTCCGATTCCTCAATCAGGGGAAGAGGTCAAACCTAATAATCTATAACTAAGTCATTACTGAATGTAGATTATTAAAAATAAGCTAATCAACATCTATTCACTTAATAACATCAAAATAACATCAATAAATTCAATGGTTTCTCTATAAGAGCACTTAGAATTCGATAATTCTAATATTTACATGATGAAGATAAATACACTGAAACACGTGACTTTACAGCACGTGAGAGTATTAGAAAGCGAAACATTACTAATGAACCGAAAGAGAAAAGATTAAGACGAGAGTAGATAGCATTTGACATTGCATTTAAATTTTTGCTGATTAATGTTGGCTGGAAAGCATGGAACCGAAAATGATTTCCACAAGGGAGAAGTGCGAGAAAATAAACTGTTATCATAGAAGTTACGGTTATATCTCGCCAGCTGAACTCTAAATTGATGAGATCTCGACGCCAGTCTAGCACCGCGCTTAAATTCAAAAAGTCTAGGTACCATAGCGAAGAGTTCACCCGAACAATTACCATGAAAGTATTGATAGAAAAGACACAGAGGGGCAATATTACAGCGGTTGGAAAGTGACTGAAGCCAAGATGCCAGATCAGAACCAATAAAATTGCTGGTTCTTCTTCGGATTTTATAAAGGTAAATATCAGGGGCACCTGACCATATGTGGCAGCGATATTCTAAGCATGGACGAATGGTAGACTTATAGATACGTAATATAGATTCTGGCTAGAATATTGGTTTTGCACGACTCAGTGAACCAACTTTCTTTGCAACTGATGAAGAGAAATACACTGAAGGTACGTTTCAACTGCTTCAAGGTTGTTTTTTTAATGATTTCACTCAAATCAAGGCAACAAAGCCACTAAGACGCAAGCGGTTACTGATTATGAGAGAAAATAACTATTAAGGAGAGAAAATAATAAAAGAACATGAATTAAGATGACTGGGGATAACCATTGACATTTTAGTCAAATTTGATCTTCAAAATTTCAAAATGTTTGAAAATCAGAGTTGACTGTAAAGCAAGAAGCCGGGAGATATTTCCACCAGTGAGAAGTGCGAGAGGAGAAACTGTTAGCATAGAACTTACGGTTACATCTAGAAATTTCAACTGAAAGATGATGAAACCTTTCCACCAACACTGTAGTACGCTTAATTTCATAAAGTCTAGGTACCAAAGAGGAAAGCTCATCAGAACAATTACCATGAAAATATCTTTATGCAAAAGGCAGAGTTAAGCTATGTTACAGCCGTAGGACTGAAGCCAAAATGTCAGGACCAATAATATTGCTGATGTGATAGCAATACCCAGTGCATGGATGAATGGTAGACTTATAAATATTAAATGTAGATTCTAGCGATAAAAAATTGTCTAACACGAGCAGTAGAGGTGGAAATTGATTCAATATATTTCCCCGTTATATCACCGAAAAACGTTAGCCCGGGAAGCCGAAAGTAATCACTCTTCTAGAGGTTAGAATCAGCCATGCTGATGGAAGATAGCATGGCTTCTCTCAGATGATTTAAAAGAAAGCAGTTTTATTTAGTGGATGTTAAAATTAACAAGCCATTTCTTGCCCCATTTAACCACAGATTGTAGGTAATTTTGTAGATCAGCCGCCAATTTGACCTTATTGAACCAAAAAGACTTACTATTAAGACCGGAGTAAATAGTTGTGTCATCGACATAGATATTGTTATGGGAACTTACCCATAATAATAATGGACTATCCCTGACATTATAAATACTGCGCCTCTCAAGAGGTATGAGGAGATTGTAAGACGAGGAGAGATAATTGAGAGCATATTGTAAGGACATTGGAATAGTGATACTTGTCGAGACAACATAGTTCACTCTAACCAAATCTGATAGTCATTACTAATACTTCTACTTTTTTGTATTATATTTCTGTTGTAATATATCTTTGTATTCTATACCTGTGTTCGTGTTATTCTTTCATTTGTTCTAACTTTGGACCATCACCGTGGTACAAGGAACTTGGACCATCACCGTGGTACAAGGAACTTGGACCATCACCGTGGTACAAGGAACTTTGGACCATCACCGTGGTACAAGGAACTTGGACCATCACCGTGGTACAAGGAACTTGGACCATCACCATGGTACAAGGAACTTGGACCATCACCGTGGTACAAGGAACTTTGGACCATCACTGTGGTACAAGGAACTTGGACCATCACCGTGGGACAAGGAACTTGGACCATCACCATGGTACAAGGAACTTTGGACCATCACCGTGGTACAAGGAACTTGGACCATCACCGTGGTACAAGGAACTTTGGACCATCACCGTGGTACAAGGAACTTGGACCATCACCATGGTACAAAGAACCTTGGACCATCACCATGGTACAAGGAACTTGGATCATCACCGTGGGACAAGGAACTTTGGACCATCACCGTGGTACAAGGAACTTGGACCATCACCGTGGGACAAGGAACTTTGGACCATCACCGTGGGACAAGGAACTTTGGACCATCACCGTGGGACAAGGAACTTGGACCATCACCGTGGGACAAGGAACTTTGGACCATCACCGTGGTACAAGGGACCATCACCATGGTACAAAGAACTTGGACCATCACCGTGGTACAAGGAACTTGGATCATCACCGTGGTACAAGGAACTTTGGACCATCACCGTGGTACAAGGAACTTTGGACCATCACCGTGGTACAAGGAACTTGGACCATCACCGTGGTACAAGGAACTTGGACCATCACCGTGGTACAAGGACCATCACCGTGGTACAAGGAACTTTGGACCATCACCGTGGTACAAGGAACTTGGACCATCACCGTGGTACAAGGAACTTGGACCATCACCATGGTACAAGGAACTTGGACCATCACCGTGGTACAAGGAACTTGGACCATCACCGTGGTACAAGGAACTTTGGACCATCACCGTGGTACAAGGAACTTGGACCATCACCATGGTACAAGGAACTTTGACCATCACCATGGTACAAGGAACTTGGACCATCACCGTGGTACAAGGAACTTTGGACCATCACCGTGGTACAAGGAACTTGGACCATCACCGTGGTACAAGGAACTTGGACCATCACCGTGGTACAAGGAACTTTGGACCATCACCGTGGTACAAGGAACTTGGACCATCACCATGGTACAAAGAACCTTGGACCATCACCGTGGTACAAGGAACTTGGATCATCACCGTGGTACAAAGAAACTTAAACCATAACAGATATGGAGCTGAGAACTGATGAAACCATTTATTTATGAAAATTTGAAACAACATAGGTCTGAACACAAAGCCATGTAGATCACTTGAGTTATCGAAAAAAGATCTAGAAGAGAAGCCATTCAAGATAACTTTCATTACGCGGTTTGATAAGAAAGACTGAATTGCATGGGGTCCAGTAAAAAAAAAGAAAGTGAATTCAGAAAGACGTGAGACAACTGTTAAAAAGTGGTGACGACTGATGTGAAGAAAGGAAGAATTTCTGCACATTTCGTCAATACCTACGTATGATTTCCTTCTTTGAAAAGTACTATAACTTGACACTCAAAATCAATGAGTTGTTTAGCCATATGAGAAGGACAGAACGAAAGAGGAAATTGTGTTCTTATCTATCTATCTATCTATCTATCTATCTATCTATCTATCTATCTATCTATCTATCTATCTCAGTGTGAGCTTATCTATCTATATATATATATATATATGTGTGTGTGTGTGTGTGTGTGTGTGTGTGTTCTTGTCTATCTATCTCAATGTGTTCTCATCTATCTATCTATCTATCTAGCTATCTATTCCAGTTTGTCCCTATCTATCTCAGTGTGTTATCATCCATCCACCAATCTATCTACAAAAAAAGGGCACTCTTAGGCGATTAAAAGAGAGCAGTTTCGTTTTGGAGAAGTTAAAATTAACAAGCCACTCCTTGCTCCATTTAACAACAGATTGTACGTCATTTTGTAGATCAGCCGCCAATTTGACCTTATTGAACCAATAAGACTTGCTATTAAGACAGGAGTAAATAGTTGTGGCATCAGCATAGATACGGATCTGAGAACTGATGAAACCAGGAAGGTCATTTATGAAAATTTGGAACAGCATAGGTCTGAAGATAGTGCGCTGTAGAACACTTGAGTTATTGAAAAATGATCTAGATGAATGGTCATTCAAGACGACATGCCAAAGCAGGATCAATATCATTGTAGATTCTTCTTTGGGTTTTATCAAGAATTTCTAAATATATAGGAGCACCAGACCAGATGTGGCAACAATAGTCGAAGCATGAACAAATGGTATACTTGTAAATATATAAGATATATTCTGGAGAAAAAAACACGACACGGGGAACCAAATTTTCCTAGCAGTAAACCTTCAATTCAATCTTTCCACTTTGTGTCAGCTGAAAAAGTTAGTTCGAGAGGGTGCAATGAATCAATCTCCTAGAGGTTAGCATCAGCCATACTAATAGATGGTAAAAAGGGTTCTATCAGACGATTAAAAGAGAGCAGTTTTGTTTTGGGTATGTTACAATTAACAAGTTATTTCTTGCCCCAGTTAACAACAGATTGTAGGTCATTTTTTTTAAATCAGCTGCCAATTTGACCTTTTCGAAACGATCTTATCCATGCCCTCATTATTTTATATATAATGCACATCGCAAGGCTAATTGTATTAAAGAAAATTAATAGCACAAATACCTTAATAAAACTAGGCAGGAAAAACTCCATAATACAAAATTTGTTTCAAGTACTTTAAATAACAATAAGGGATTTTATCAACACGGAAAAATATTAACAATATGGACCTATTAATGTTTATTGTATTTTACTTTCAATGAAGTTCCTTGTTTGGACGTGTTTTGCAACTGAAGCAACTCCACCAGATCTCTAGTAGAATTCCGATAGACAATCCATTACTAAAGATGTCGGGAAAAAAATGGTCGGTTCTTTGAACCTCTCCAGAAAGAACCTGACCCCCCTCGCTATGTTCTATCGTTGAACGAATCAAATCAGTCCAAAAAATGGAATATTGCTGCCACGTCTGCGCTGGTACTACACAATCCTCACATTCCCGCCTTGACAGAGTTCAAAAGCGTTTACGTGGCCTTGTAGGCGATGAATCATTTTCATTTCTATAGCTCTTTTCCTCACATCGCAAGACTATCGCTACACTAGTTCCATTGCAAATGTCCAGACGAGCTACATTCCTTAGCGCTACCATCTCAGACATTTGCAGCTGCGACTCACCATGCCACGTACACAGGGCCGAATCATCTTCGTCCCCTACGTATTCAATTGGTTAGAAGTCAGCTTCTTCCCAACAACCGCTAATTTGTGGAACAGACTCACGAAATGATGCTTCCCCGATTGTTTTCAACTACCTTGGTCGCTATGCAGAATTGGGTGTTGTCAATATCTTACACATTTTCTTTTTTTTTATTATCAAATCCTCTTTTTTTTAGATCGCTGGATTTGTAATTGATGTCATATAATACGATCATTCCTGTCAAACCGTGAATTGAAAGTCGTTCTCAACCGATTCTCCTCCAGTTCCTATCCTACGAACGCAGGTGTCCCTCAAGGCTCCATCCTAAATGACCTTCCTGACGCCATAACTTCCCAAGTTGGCATCTACGCGGATGACACCACAATTTATTCCTGCCTCAAAAACAAATCTAGTCTCGCTGACAAAACTCACCTGGCCGTGCGTCTCGAAAAGGACCTCCAATCGATTGTGAACTGGGGCATGAATTGGCTGGTCAACTTCAACGCTTCTAAAACAAAACTGCTCTCTCTTAATCACCACAGAGAGCCTTCCCTTAGAATGTCTGACGCTCAACTTCTCGAGAGCAACTCTCTGCGGCTTCTCGGTCTCACGTTGACTGTTGACATGAGATGGAATAAATACATCGAGTCAATTGCCTCATCCACCGCGAGGAAAGTTGGCTCCCTGAGCCGCGCCAGGAAGTTTTTCTCCCCGGAGTCGATCCTCCAGATCTACAAATCAACTATTCGCCCTTGCATGGAGTATTGCTGCCATATATGGTCTGGTGCTTCTCGGGCTTCTTGATAGGCCCCAGAGGCGGATATGCAATGTAGTTGGCCCTGACCTGGCGTCTCGTCTACAGTCACTTTCTCACAGACGCACCGTCGCCTCCCTCTGTCTGTTCTACAAATACTTTCATGGAAATTGCTCCAAGGAGCTGCATTCGCTGGTTCCCAGACTTCATGAGTTCCAGCGCCATACGAGGCTGGCATCCCGCTCTCACACCTTCACTGTCGAAACTCCTAAATGTAGCCGTCTCTTCTACTCTAATAGCTTCATGTCTCGCACCTCTCGCCTGTGGAACTCCCTTCCCTATTCCTGTTTCCCTGTGAGCTATAATATCCAGCTATTCAAGTGTAATGTCAATCGACATCTCCAGTTGCCTTGATCTATCCACTACCCTTCTCCTCACCCTTTCTTCTATCACTCCTATCTGATCTTGCTCTAAATTTTCTATAACCCCTAGCGTCCTAGTGGCTTCCCGCCTTGCTTGGGGTGAAATGCTTAAAAAAAAAAATATGTATCGGTGAAATAAAAAAGCGTGTATCGATTATTTATACGGGTTATTTTTTTTCCAATGTTTGATAAATGCTTTTTCCGTTTAACCGTTACATATGACGTCAAATTGAATTGATTCCAATACCAGCGATCTAATATCGCCAGGACTTAGATATTACTGTAGCTTCATATATTATGTTACTTTCTAGTCATTTAATGTAGAACATACCAACCAAGTTCCCATTTTTCTTTTTTTCTTTTTTGTCCTACATGTTATTCTTGCTATATGCACTGGCCGACTGGTCAATGCGTCACTTTGCCCGACGGCAAGTGTGCTCCGGACAGAGTGGGCCCCTACATCAAATAAAAATGCAATAAAGAAACAAACACAGACAACTGTTTTCGTAATAAAAAGGAATAAGACCTTTATAAAGTCATCTACATAATATCAGTTTCTCAAGTCCAATGTGAGGGGACATTTTCAAAGGTAAAGATCATAAAGAGAAGGTAAAAGATTTTGCTGTCTGACGAAGGAGAATTTGGAATTATACATATTGCTAACCATCGAAAAGGAATTGTCAGATGAATTGGATGCAGAAGCAATTATTGGCAGATTCGCACAATCATCTCGGGAACACAAATGATTGTTCTTAATATAGTAGGCTGCATGTAAAAAAATTCTGATACATTATATATATATATATATATATATATATATATATATATATATACTTCGTGTCATGACCTATATTCATTTTTTTTAAAAATGTGATACGCATTGATATACATACATTATAAACACACACGCACATAAACACATCTCTCTCTCTCTCTCTCTCTCTCTATATATATATATATATATATATATATATATATATATATATATATAAATTTAAAACCTCTAATCTTATTGTTAAAAATAAATCATCTCCTAGAAGAAAATTAAATAGAGAAAATATTATTTACGAAATTAAATTGTATTCCTGATGAATCAAAATTCTTAAGTAATTATATAGGCCCCACTACAACATGTTTGACACGCAGACTCACGCTACACTTTTCTGACCATAGCTCAATTAGATCTCATTTATATATTCATGAAGACCTACCGGACACTATTTGTAACATACTTGTTGACAACACTAATATAAGAGCATCATCTACATGCAAAAAAAGGTTAAAAACAATGGAAGCCTTATTAATAAAAATCAAAAAAACAACATTTAATAATATTAACTTTGAACATGAACACAATATCTTGACTATGCTTTGAAAAATGATAACATTTTATAAAAGATACATACAACAAACTATTTCTTATTGAACAGTTAAAATATTTAATCCTTGAAAAAGGCTAAATGTATAGCCGAAAGCGCTCGGATAAAAAGAACATTCGGACAGTTTTTATATAATTTATCATTCGAAAAGAAAAAAATTATTAGATTGCATGAGAAATTGTATAAAAAAAAATAAATATATTGTATTTTGTCTATTATATTTAATGAAATATATATATAATATATATATATATATATATATATATATATATATATATATATATATATATATATATATATATATATATATATATTACGATAAACGTGCAATCAATTTACAAATTCATGAATTATTCACACAAAAACAAATGCAAAAACAAATTCTCGCCAATTAAATCATTAACCTTTGCATTTGTTTTT
>CAHIKZ030005609.1:1615000-1632143 GCA_903632075.3 Acanthosepion pharaonis
TTCTGAAAGAAGAGAATGAAGAACGAAAGAAAAATGTCAATTTTTAAGGCAATAAAAGAATAAAAGAAAAAACTGAAAAAGTAAAAGTGTGAAGAAAAAAATCCTAAGATAATCCTAAGTACCAAAATTTGAAGAAAGAAAGAACATTTTGCGAACGGCAATTATGAAATCTGAAGAATGAAAGGAAAAACAAAAAGTAATCAAAATTCGAAGAAAAAAATGAAGGACAGATATAAAAGAAAAAATTCCTAAATCCAAAAGCAAGAATTGAGAACTAAAGTCGAGAAACAAAAACTTAAATTTTAAAAGAAGTAAATGAAAAATGAATGAGTTGAAAAAAAAAAAGTAAAAAACGTGATGATAATAACGATCGAACGAACGAACGAAGAGAAAGAAAATTTGAAGTTCGAATGAAGAATGGAAAAGAAGAAAAATAAAAATACAAAATTTGATGTTGGGGGGGTGACTAGGAACGAAAGAAGATTTTAAAAGAACTCAATATTTGAAAGAAATCTATGAAGAACGAAGGAAGAAATTGAATAACTGAAATTGCGAGGAAGATAATGAAGAACGGGAGAAAAGTAAAAAAAAAAAAAAATGAAGGAGAATTTAAAATTTGTAAGAAAAGAATGAGGAATGTTAGAAAGAATATTTTACAAGAAAGTTATTGAATTTTATATTTTCGAAATCATTTATCATTTCCTGCGATTAGTATTTAAAAAAAAATACACGTTCATAATATTCGTAAATAAAGAGGAAATGTGACAGGTTTTACTCATTTTCCATAGACCGCCATTTTCGGGAGTCTACCATATTTTATAGACCGCCATATTCCATAGACCGCCATTTTAACTCGTCCATCATGTTCCATCGTCCGCCATTTACCATAGTCCACCATTTCCCGTAATCCACCATTTGCCACAGTCCGTCATTTCCCATAATACGCTATTTTCTATAGGCCGCTATTCCTCCTAATCCACCGTTTTTCATAGCCCGTTATTTCACAATTTTTCCCTGTCCGCCATTTTCCATTGTACGCCAATTCTCATAATCCGCCCTTTCCCATAGTCCTCCCTTTCCCATAGTCCGCCATTTCCCAGAATCCGCCATTTTCTATAGGCCACCAATCCTCATAATCCGTTATTTTCCATTGCCCAACATTTCCTATAATCTGTCATTTTCCACATTCCGCTATTAACCATAATTCACCATTTTCTATAATTCGTCATTTTCTCTATTCTGCCATTTTCCACAGTCCGTCATTTCACATGATGCGCCATTTTCTATACGCCGCCATTTTCCACAGCTCGCCGTTTTTCATAGTTTGCTATTTCCTATAATCCGTGATTTCCTATAGTCAACCTTTTTCTATAATCCACTGTGTTCCATAATTTCCCATAATCTATCATTTTCCACAGTCGGCCATTTCCCATAATCCGCCACTTTTCACAGTCCGACGTTTCCCATAAATCGCCATTTCTACAATCCGTCATTTTCCACAGTCGGCCATTTCCCATAATCCGCCATTTTCCAGAGTCCGACCTTTTCCACAATCTGCCATTTCCCGTAATCCACCACTTTCCACAGGTCGCCATTTCCCGTAATTCGCCATTTTCCACAATCCGCCATTTTCCACAGTCGGCTATTTCCTATAATCCGCCATTTTCCACAGTCCGACCTTTTCCACAATCCGCCATTTCCCATAATCCGCCATTATTCCACAGTCGGCCATTTTCAATAATCCGATATTTTCGACAGTCCATCATTCATATATATTTATGAGAGTTTTTAGATTAATAAGAAATTGCAATGAACTCAAAAAGCGAATAAATGCTGGATTTATGATTAAGGTTGTCTATGGAATTATAAACTGTTTAAATCTAAATCGTTCATTAAGTCAATTTCCAAAGAGATTGGAACATTAAAAGGTATATTTTTAATTTAATTATCTTCATTTAAAGTAATTTGAACTGGTCGCCTGAAAAAAAATATTTTGTCAATTATTCTTTCAATAGTTTGGAAAATTATTGTCTGTTTTCTTTTTTCTTTTTATTGAAGGAAAGAACAGAAAATTTTAAAAATAGTAAGAATTTGTAAGTAAATTGGATTCATTTACAAGTTAGAAGATCAAGGGAAAATATTTGATTGTGAAAGTATAAAAGAAAGAAAGAAAAACTGGGGGAAAGTGGGGAAAAGAAAGGATGAATAAAAAGAAGAAATTTAGAAGGAAACAATAAACCCAAGAACATGAAAGGAGAAAAGAATAAAGAGAAAGAAGGAATAAAAGGGTTGAAGAATTCTTTTTCTTCAAGCCTTTTCTTCTTCCTTTTTTTTTTCTTTTAACAAAAGCTTTTAACAAAAAAGAAGTAATGAGAAAAAGAAACAAAGATGAAAAAGGAATGAATGAAATAAAAGTAAAGAATACTGAAAAAGGAAAGGAAGGAAGACAAAAAAGCGGGAATTTAGAACAAAGAATTTAAAAAAAAACGAAGAAGAAAAGGAAGAAATAATGGAAAAGAATTACTAAAGAAAAAAAAAGGGAGATGTGATGTGTAGAAATCCGTCCAGTTTACTTACTGCCTGTCATCAAAACGATATCATTTATGTATCTTGTGCCGTTAAGCTCGTGTCCACAAATAATAAATCCTGATAGGATTTCTAGTTCTCTCAGAATTGTTTCGCTGCCATGGTTGAATAAATAAAGGTTGATACATCCTTGTTATACGCCGATTATATGACCGCGTGGCCGAGTTCGTTAGAACGTTCGCATGCTAACCATCAGACCCGGGTTAGATTTGTTAGGATGTTATCGGACTGGAGGGGTCGATCCCAGCGTGCGGCACCTTTAGAAAGTGCCTGAAAACCATACCACTGTTTGACACAAGTCTTATGAGCGAAACTGGGTAGACGGAACCCTTGGAGTCCGTCGATAGCTGTGCTAGCACGAAGCCACAAGTCATCGTGGCCGAGAGCTTGAACGTGCTGGCCTTGTTCAAAGTGTTGATCACGCTAGGTAACACGCTCCATCCCAGAAACTGTAACTAAGGTCTGCTCAGCATATTTGCAGTATAAACCACAGGCTGGCTCTGTGGGTGTTGAATAAACATAAATATGCCTGAGCAAGCATCTGCAATAGGGATTGTCTAGACGCCCTATTAGACGAGTATCCTCAGATACGATTACCCAGCTATACATACGCCCTTTTCTATTGATGCACTTAATCTATTAATCAATATAGCGACTGACAATCTTATATTTATCTAGCTTTGACCCTACGACCCTAAATAGTGTTTATTTTTTTACTATATTCCTTCACACTATCCACAGACTCATGTTGCCATGAATTTGTGAATGTTCTTAGAATAGATATTTCCTGTTACCTTCTCCACGAGTTTGAATGCAGGGTTGTCTTTCTCTAGGCTAGTTGCCTTTCTTTAGGCACCATGTCCTTTCAGGACGTTGGCGATAACTGTTCTCCACAACTTCTTAACCTGGTTTATCTTTTTACTATTCCTACTCAGCCAAGATCATGACACATCATCTCTCCGTCAAGGGCGAAAAAACTTGAGACAGTGCAGCAGTTGAAATACTTCGGGGCGACCATCACTGACCAAGGATCAAGCCGCAAAATCCTTGCAAGAACTACACAGACTATGATTGCACTCTCTAAAGCTGCAGGACATATAGAGGGCCAACACTATTTGCATGCAGTAAAAGATCAGGCTCCTGTGCGCATTGGTATTTTCTATATTCCTGTATGCATTCGAGACATGGACGCCCACAGCTGAACTACAAAGATACAGGCGCTGGAAACGAGCTGTTATCGGACCACCCTAGGCATCTAATACCTTGAGCACATCACCAAAGACCAGATACGCAGTAAAATCCATCAGAACATTGGCCCCAACGAAGCTGTGATGGTATGGCCACTTAATACGATCGGATGACCTTGCAAAGACGGTTCCTCAAGGGACCCTGCTGGGACGTGGGGGGGTCAGAAGAAAAAGTGGAATGTCAATTTCGTGGAATGGACGGAAAAATCACTCGGGGAGACCAAGGCTCTGGCACACGACGGTGACCGATGGAGGAGACTGGGGGAAAGCTGAGTATGTCAACGCCCCAACGACTCCTCATAATGTCAAAGGGCAAATCCAAGTCACTCTGATATATAAGGTGTTCCAATGACTTGGACTGATTTTAAAATGTGAATTAAATTTAAGCGCCTATTTTTTAACTTTTTCTTTCAGATTTAACAACTTAAGTCTTTGGCAATTTCAACCATGGAAAGATTAACAATCAAACAATGTGTTAAAGTTATCAATGCCTATTACTAAAATGGACGTTCAAGCAGAAATGCATTTCGCGCACTTTACGATTCTTTGGTCAACGTAATCGACCAACCGAGAGTGCAGTTGGAAACGATATAACGTTGTTGTTGTGATAACGAATAGAGGTGTGTGGATTTTCGGCCATATTCACTTAAGTTGTTAAATCTGAAAGAAAAAGAAAAAAATCATTAGACACTTAAAATTAATGCACATTTAAAATTGGTCCAACACTCTTTATATATATATATATATATATATATATATATATATATATATATATATATATATATATATATATATGGAGTTCAATGACTTGGACCGATTTTAAATGTGAATTAATTTTAAGCGTCTAATGATTTTTTTTTTTCTTTTTCTGTCAGATTTAACAACTTAAGACTTTGGCAATTACAACCATGGAAAATTAACAATCAAACAACGTGTTAAAGTTATCGAAGCCAATTACGAAAATGGACGTTCAAATTTATAAATATACGATCCAATGATACCGCTAACAAAAAATACACACCTTTTGTGGATGTAGTGACTTTTCAACAATCTTCCTTAGATTTTCATCAGCCCAAATGCGACTCTTCCGCTTATTAACAAATCCACCAAGATGAAAATGGCCTTCATCACTAAAGAGGATTTTTTGCGAAAAATCTTCATCGGCTTGTCTTTGCTCATGCACCCAATTGACGAATGTACGGCGTTCCAAATGGTCAGCGGATTTCAGTTCTTGTGCCAATTGAATTTTGTAAGCGTCTAGAGACAAATCTTTTGTCAAAATTCAATGTAACGTTGTTGTGAAGAGGTTCAGTTCTTGCGCGCGGTGACGAATAGAAGTGTCTGGATTTTCGTCCACATTCTCGTGCACTGCAGCAATGTTTTCAGCTGAACGGCGTAAACGAGCACGCAATGGTGTTTTCACATCTGCCACCGACCTAGTTTGTTTGAATTTACGAACATTTTTTTCAATTGCACTCTCGGTTCGTTGATTATGTTGACCAAAAATATCGCGAAAGTGCGCGAAATGCATTTCTATTTGAACGTCCATTTTCGTAATAGGCTCCGATAACATTAACACGTTGTTTGATTATTGATCTTTCTGTGGTTGTAATTGCCAAAGGTTTAAGTTGTTAAATCTGAAAGAAAAAGAAAAAAAAATCATTAGACGCTTAAGCTTGATTCATATTTAAAACCGGTATATATAACAAACTCTTTAGAGAGATTACTCACTCTTTCCTCTGTTCTTCTTCCCTTCAATATGCCTTGGGAGTACCAAATTCTCCCAGCTTTTAATTCTCGTTATGTTTCCCGGGAATGTCAACTGTCTCTTTTAGATTTTAAGTAATATTGTCCTTTTTATTTCCATTTTCCTTAAAATTTCCCCGTTGCTCACATGCTCCATCCATAGTATTCTCATCATCCTTCTGTAGAACTGTTATGGGGTCCACCCTTTTTTCATACAAGTGGACTCGACCAGTGTGTACTTGGACTGCTGCCGTTAAATACCCAGAGTCAGAGCAGTGAGAGTGATTGAGTTGGAGGTAGAGTAATAGTGTGAGGTAACCGCTTTGTAGAAGTCACAGTTACAAGCACGTAGACTCTAAGGAAGTCCTACTTCGAGACTGAATTTACCAGACTATATATATATATATATATATATATATATATATATATATATATATAGTGTAACCCGGATATAAGAGAGTTGTCGGGACAGGAGAAGAAGTCTCTTATATCCGGGTTTCTCTTACATCCGGGTTTGGTCTATTTTATATACATTAACACAGGCTCTAATTTGGGACCAGAGAAAATCTCTCTTATATCCAGGTCTCTTATATCCGGGTTACACTGTATATTATTATTGCTACTAACCGCGTTTCTGGATCTACTAACCGTATTACCAATTGTACTATTGTGTAAATACATTTATTTGCTATATTTCATTCCTGCGTTTGTCATTCATTGGAGAGTGAATTTCATCTCGGAATCCACAACAAGAACCATATCTCTTTTGCTAAAGTCCCCACTTCCTTTGTGAGGAAATTGTCTATTTTCATATAAGAGGATTGATATTACATGGGCGATCAGCTCCTTTTTTCTTTGTTTCTAATG
The DNA here is from genome assembly GCA_903632075.3 of Acanthosepion pharaonis. Classification (NCBI taxonomy): domain Eukaryota; kingdom Metazoa; phylum Mollusca; class Cephalopoda; order Sepiida; family Sepiidae; genus Acanthosepion; species Acanthosepion pharaonis. The sequence continues at coordinate 1,621,447 of CAHIKZ030005609.1, forward strand.
AAATTTTCCTGTTTCTTAATATTTTGCTTAGTGTTTCGAAGGCATCTTTTACTGCTTCAACGCAACTACGAACTTCGGTATCACTGTTTCCGCTGTCTGTTAAATAACTTCTCAAATAAACGCAAAATACTCTGCAATGTTGAGATTCAATCTGACCCCGACATCTGTTTATTGTAAATTAGTGGGGGGTGGGGGTGGCTGCGCAAACGAATCACATGAAGATAAAGAAAAGTGAAAAACAATAGGAAACACCAGGATCTCGCCCGGGAACTGCGTAAGATGAGGTTTTATGGCCAGACTTATAATAATCGTTACACTTAGAAACGTCTTAAGAACATTAGGAGAGAGGATGGGAAGAAGCGAAGATTCTGTTAAATGGTTGAGGCCGTTGTGATGACGGCGGCGCTGGTGACGGCAAAAAATTTCTGAGGAGGGTACGGGAGAACCAGGGCGAGTTGCTGTCATTTGAAAAACCACCAGAAATGGATGGCAAATTGATTATTTACATTTACCTGTTATGAAATTAAAAACTCTGCTTTTTTCTTTCTTTTTTTTTTTACTTTACTTTACTTTACTGAAAATCTGACATGATCAACATCTCGACGATTTCGGTATTTTTAGATGATTTACTTGGATAATACTAGAATAAAGAGAGACAGACTGACAGAGTGATAGGAACAAAGCGTGATAGATAGATAGATAGATAGATAGATAGATAGATAGATAGATAATGAGTACAATGACTGATAGATAGATAGATAGATAGATAGATAGATAGATAGATAGATAGATAGATGACTTGACTGAAAGAGATACGAACAGAATGAAATAGATACATGAATTGACCATAATAGATATGAATAGAATGAAACAGATAGATAGATAGATAGATAGATAGATAGATAGATAGATAGATAGATAGATAGTGATCTCATTGGCTCATCAAATCCAGGCACGTGCGTACACAACATCAGAAGATCCACGCTTGTCGCACCGTTTGCTGCTGACGTTTGCGCATGGGCGGAGCCGGGAGAGGGTGTATTAAATTAAGTCAACTAACAAGATGCGGGCGGGGACCTTAGGCACACCGTTGACATTTTGAAGGTTCACGCATTTTTTCCCCCTTCCTGGAATTATTTTCTTAAGCTTTTGTTTGACTCTGGCCCTCTCCCTGACTTTTCTTTTCTTTGACATTTTTCTTTGATTTTTTTGGCACCATAATCTTTTTTTTTACTCTTTCCGAAACAGAGTCCCATTCTGCCACTCATTTTTCAAGTTCTTGTGTTCTTTCTTATTTCCTTTGACAGAAATGTATACGAAAATCAAAGAAATACAAAAATTTAAATATCTGGGAAATGTTCTAGCAGAGGACGGAACGTGCGACATTGAAAAACAAATAGGAATTGGGTTAACGAAAGATGCCTTCCAAAAGATAAGCAAAGTATTAAGAAACAGAAAAATAGAAACCATAAAAAGTGTACCTAAATGTTATGTAGTATTAGTCCTCTTATATGGTAGTGAATGCTGGCCAATCTCCTTACAGATGAAGTAGAGACTTGAAGCAACAGAAATATCGTTCTACAGAAAGATGGTGAGGATTCCATGGACCGAACATGTGCGCAGCGACAAATTTTAAGATAAAATAGAAACAAAAACGTTACATATACTTAACATCAGCGAAAGAGAATTGAAATTTCTGGGTCACATAATGAGGAAAGGGGGCTTGGAAAATCTGATATTCACAGGACAGATTTGAAGAAAAAGCGTCAGAATAAAACAACGCATAACTTACCTAGCGACCTTTTGTAAATGGATGGTAGAATAAACCTTGGGAGAAATAACAAGACGACAAACTTTATTAAGAAATACAAAGAACGGGAGATTGTGGAGAGCCATGATCACCTACGTCCCAAAAAGAACACGGCGCATAAAGAAGAACAAGATTCGGATGGGGAATGAGGGCAAACCGCTGATATTTAAAAGGTGAACTTTTTTTTAACTTTTTAGAAATATTTTCTTAAGCTTTGGTTTGAGTTTGACATTTTCCCCGACTTTTCGTTCCTTTAATGTTTGTTTTTGATTTTTTTCCACCAAAATCTTTTTTTTTACTCTTTTCGAAGCAGAGTCCGTTTCTATCATTCATTTTTCGAGTTCTTGTGTTCTTTCTTGTTTCCTTTGACAGAAATGTATACGAAAATCAAAGAAATAGAAAAATTTAAATATCTGGGAAATGTTCTAGCAGAGGATGGAACGTGCGACACTGAAAAACAAATAGGAATTGGGTTAACGAAAGATGCCTTCCAAAAGATAAGCAAAGTATTAAGAAACAGAAAAATAAAAACAAAGAAAAAAATACCAAATTGTTATTTGGTATCAGACCGTATATATGGTAGTGAATGCTAGCCAATTTCCTCAAAGATGAAGAAAAGACTTGACTCAACAGAAACAAAGAAAAGAGTACTGAACTGTTATGCAATATCAGTCCTCCTATATGACAGTGAATGCTGGACAATCTCTTCACAGATAAATAAGAGACTTGAAGCAACAGAAATAAAGAGTACTGAACTGTTATGTAATATCGTCCTCATAGATGGTGGTGAATTCTAGGCAATCGCTTCACAGATAAATAAGAGACTTGAAGCAAAAGAAACAAAGAAAAGAGTACTGAACTGTTATGTAATATCAGTCCTCATAGATGGTGATGAATGCTAGACAATCTCCCCAAAGATGAAGAAGAGACTTGAAGCAACAGAAATGTCGTTCTACAGAAGAATGCTAAGAATCCCATGGACAGAACATATGAACAATGACGAAGTTTTAGAGGAAATGTCATCAAAAAGAAGGCTTATACTTAATATCAGGAGGAGAGAGTTGAAATGTCTCTTTCCGACTCATTTCTCTATTTTTGTTTCCTTTCTTATTTTCTTTTACGAAAAACTAATATACGACAGACTAAAAAGGTAATAGATATTTAAGAGATACCCAAATATTAATAGAAAGGCATGTCTTTTAATGTTTAGATTCACATCTCATCACGAGACTATTTGTTCCTCATAGGTTTCCATAAATGTATCCTTGAACCAAATATGATATACAGCACAATCAGTTATGTGCCATGCATGATATACGCTTAGGCGATCATGTATCTTTCGATACATGACTGACGAGGCAGCTTTTTTCCTGCAGTAGTTTGCCATTTCTTTCTGCGGTAGACCAGTTGCCATCCAAGGCTATAGAACCCGGTCTGTTCTGCTATTTGCCCATAACTGGCGGGTGGGGGGAGAAGAAGAGGATTCATACCTTTCCCAAGGGTATTAGCACGTAACTGAATGTAATGGGTTCGACTTGAATTCGAACTCGGCTCTGCGATCCCTCAATCCGAGCTGATATCCATTACTCCGGATATTTTTCAGTTCGCTAACGAGTATGATACGCGGTCACTATAAAGTTAGTTTTACGGCAATGCCGTGGTAAAATTGATCGAGCACCCCTCGGCACTTCCACTGTAGGGAAGTCTCAGGCATCGGACAATGAATCCACCCCTTTCCCTTACTGCCAGAGAGGATGAATTATGTTTCGGGCGTTAATCCTGAGGAACGTATTAAGTCGCTTTGAAACGGCTAATAAGATATATCTTGAGAAATCCCTTCCACCACAAAGTATATCCGGGGTTATTTTATGCTAGGCTGTTTTATACACGAGATATAATTTAGACCAAGCCACTTTAGCGTGTTTTAAATAGACCTTCCGATTTGATTTGATTTTAAACGGTTTGTATTGCTTTACACCAGTGCTTCTCAACCTTCTTCAGCCAATGGTCTATTTTTTTCTTCAAAAATCTAAAATGGACCATTCCTACTTTTACTTTTAGGCTGTTCGATTTTCACACTAATGAAAAGACAAAGAAATCAATTTACACTTTAAAATTTATTTTAGTAAACAAGGATAAACACAAGATATCAAAATCAATTTTGATGATTTCATTCAGTCTTAGTCCATTCAGCTAGTGACTACCTTGATCTTGGTGTTTCTAACACAGGATATCAGAATCAATTTTGATGATTTCATTCAGTCTTAGTCCATTCAGCTAGTGACTACCTTGATCTTGGTGTTTCTAACACAGGATATCAGATTCAATTTTGATGATTTCATTCAGTCTTAGTCCATTCAGCTAGTGACTACCTTGATCTTGGTGTTTCTAACACAGGATATCAGAATCAATTTTGATGATTTCATTCAGTCTTAGTCCATTCAGCTAGTGACTACCTTGATCTTGGTGTTTCTAACACAAGATATCAAAATCAATTTTGATGATGTCATCCAGTCTTAGTCCATTCAGCTAGTGACTACCTTGATCTTGGTGTTTCTAACACAAGATATCAGAATCAATTTTGATGATTTCATTCAGTCTTAGTCCATTCAGCTAGTGACTACCTTGATCTTGGTGTTTCTAACACAGGATATCAGAATCAATTTTGATGATTTCATTCAGTCTTAGTCCATTCAGCTAGTGACTACCTTGATCTTGGTGTTTCTAACACAGGATATCAGAATCAATTTTGAAGATTTCATTCAGTCTTAGTCCATTCAGCTAGTGACTACCTTGATCTTGGTGTTTCTAACACAGGATATCAGAATCAATTTTGATGATTTCATTCAGTCTTAGTCCATTCAGCTAGTGACTACCTTGATCTTGGTGTTTCTAACACAGGATATCAGAATCAATTTTGATGATTTCATTCAGTCTTAGTCCATTCAGCTAGTGACTACCTTGATCTTGGTGTTTCTAACACAAGATATCATAATCAATTTTGATGATGTCATTCAGTCTTAGTCCATTCAGCTAGTGACTACCTTGATCTTGGTGTTTCTAACACAAGATATCATAATCAATTTTGATGATGTCATCCAGTCTTAGTCCATTCAGCTAGTGACTACCTTGATCTTGGTGTTTCTAACACAAGATATCATAATCAATTTTGATGGTATCATCCAGTCTTAGTCCATTCAGCTAGTGACTACTTTGATCTTGGTGTTTCTAACACAAGATATCAAAATCAATTTTGATGATGTCATCCAGTCTTAGTCCATTCAGCTAGTGACTACCTTGATCTTGGTGTTTCTAACACAAGATATCATAATCAATTTTGATGATGTCATCCAGTCTTAGTCCATTCAGCTAGTGACTACCTTGATCTTGGTGTTTCTAACACAAGATATCATAATCAATTTTGATGATGTCATTCAGTCTTAGTCCATTCAGCTAGTGACTACCTTGATCTTGGTGTTTCTAACACAAGATATCATAATCAATTTTGATGATGTCATTCAGTCTTAGTCCATTCAGCTAGTGACTACCTTGATCTTGGTGTTTCTAACACAGGATATCAGAATCAATTTTGATGATTTCATTCAGTCTTAGTCCATTCAGCTAGTGACTACCTTGATCTTGATGTTTCTAACACAGGATATCAGAATCAATTTTGATGATGTCATTCAGTCTTAGTCCATTCAGCTAGTGACTACCTTGATCTTGGTGTTTCTAACACAGGATATCAGAATCAATTTTGATGATTTCATTCAGTCTTAGTCCATTCAGCTAGGGACTACCTTGATCTTGGTGTTTCTAACACAGGATATCAGAATCAATTTTGATGATTTCATTCAGTCTTAGTCCATTCAGCTAGTGACTACCTTGATCTTGGTGTTTCTAACACAGGATATCAGAATCAATTTTGATGATTTCATTCAGTCTTAGTCCATTCAGCTAGTGACTACCTTGATCTTGGTGTTTCTCACACAAGATATCAGAATCAATTTTGATGATTTCATTCAGTCTTAGTCCATTCAGCTAGTGACTACCTTGATCTTGGTGTTTCTAACACAGGATATCAGAATCAATTTTGATGATTTCATTCAGTCTTAGTCCATTCAGCTAGTGACTACCTTGATCTTGGTGTTTTCTAACACAGGATATCATAATCAATTTTGATGAATTCATTCAGTCTTAGTCCATTCAGCTAGGTGACTCATTCACCTTGATCTTGGTGTTTCTAACACAGGATATCAGAATCAATTTTGATGATTTCATTCAGTCTTAGTCCATTCAGCTAGTGACTACCTTGATCTTGGTGTTTCTAACACAGGATATCATAATCAATTTTGATGATTTCATTCAAGTCCATTCAGCAGTGATATCAGAATCAATCAATTTTGATGATTTCATTCAGTCTTAGTCCATTCAGCTAGTGACTACCTTGATCTTGGTGTTTCTAACACAAGATATCATAATCAATTTTGATGATGTCATTCAGTCTTAGTCCATTCAGCTAGTGACTACCTTGATCTTGGTGTTTCTAACACAGGATATCAGAATCAATTTTTGATGATGTTTTAGTCCATTCAGTCTTGAGTCCATTCATAATCAATTTTGATGATGTCATTCAGTCTTGATTCAGATAGTGACTACCTTGATCTTGGTGTTTCTAACACAGGATATCAGAATCAATTTTGATGATTTCATTCAGTCTTAGTCCATTCAGCTAGTGACTACCTTGATCTTGGTGTTTCTAACACAGGATATCAAAATCAATTTTGATGATTTCATCAGTCTTAGTCCATTTTTGATGATCTTGGTGTTTCATCCAGATATCAAAATCAATTTTTGATTTCCATCTTAGTCCATTCAGTGTGACTACCTTGATCTTGGTGTTTCTAACACAGGATATCAGAATCAATTTTGATGATTTCATTCAGTCTTAGTCCATTCAGCTAGTGACTACCTTGATCTTGGTGTTTCTAACACAGGATATCAGAATCAATTTTGATGATTTCATTCAGTCTTAGTCCATTCAGCTAGTGACTACCTTGATCTTGGTGTTTCTAACACAGGATATCAGAATCAATTTTGATGATTTCATTCAGTCTTAGTCCATTCAGCTAGTGACTACCTTGATCTTGGTGTTTCTAACACAGGATATCAGAATCAATTTTGATGATTTCATTCAGTCTTAGTCCATTCAGCTAGTGACTACCTTGATCTTGGTGTTTCTAACACAGGATATCAGAATCAATTTTGATGATTTCATTCAGTCTTAGTCCATTCAGCTAGTGACTACCTTGATCTTGGTGTTTCTCCAGGATTCAAAATCAATTTTGATGATGTCATTCAGTCTTAGTCCATTCAGCTAGTGACTACCTTGATCTTGGTGTTTCTAACACGGGATATCATAATCAATTTTGATGATTTCATTCAGTCTTAGTCCATTCAGCTAGTGACTACCTTGATCTTGGTGTTTAGTCCATTAACACTTGATCTTGGATATGAATCAATTTTTGATGATTTCATTCAGTCTTAGTCCATTCAGCTAGTGACTACCTTGATCTTGGTGTTTCTAACACAGGATATCAGAATCAATTTTGATGATTTCATTCAGTCTTAGTCCATTCAGCTAGTGACTACCTTGATCTTGGTGTTTCTAACACAGGATATCAGAATCAATTTTGATGATGTCATTCAGTCTTAGTCCATTCAGCTAGTGACTACCTTGATCTTGGTGTTTCTAACACAGGATTTCAGAATCAATTTTGATGATTTCATTCAGTCTTAGTCCATTCAGCTAGTGACAATTTTGATGATGTCACCTTGTCCATCTTGGTGTTTCTAACACAAGATATCATAATCAATTTTGATGATGTCATCCAGTCTTAGTCCATTCAGCTAGTGACTACCTTGATCTTGGTGTTTCTAACACAAGATATCATAATCAATTTTTGTCATTCCAGTCTTAGTCCATTGTCATCTTGGTGTTTTCAGATATCATAATCAATTTTGATGATGTCCAGTCTTAGTCCATTCAGCTAGTGACTACCTTGATCTTGGTGTTTCTAACACAGGATATCAGAATCAATTTTGATGATTTCATTCAGTCTTAGTCCATTCAGCTAGTGACTACCTTGATCTTGGTGTTTCTAATACAGGATATCAGAATCAATTTTGATGATTTCATTCAGTCTTAGTCCATTCATCAATTTAGTGTCTTAGTCCATTCCTTGATCTTGGTGTTTCTAACACAGGATATCAGAATCAATTTTGATGATTTCATTCAGTCTTAGTCCATTCAGCTAGTGACTACCTTGATCTTGGTGTTTCTAGCACAGGATATCAAAATCAATTTTGATGATGTCATTCAGTCTTAGTCCATTCAGCTAGTGACTACCTTGATCTTGGTGTTTCTAACACAAGATATCATAATCAATTTTGATGATTTCATTCAGTCTTAGTCCATTCAGCTAGTGACTACCTTGATCTTGGTGTTTCTAACACAAGATATCATAATCAATTTTGATGATGTCATCCAGTCTTAGTCCATTCAGCTAGTCCATTGACTACCTTGATCTTGGTGTTTCTAACACAAGATATCATAATCAATTTTGATGATGTCATCCAGTCTTAGTCCATTCAGCTAGTGACTACCTTGATCTTGGTGTTTCTAACACAAGATATCAAAATCAATTTTGATGATGTCATCCAGTCTTAGTCCATTCAGCTAGTGACTACCTTGATCTTGGTGTTTCTAACACAGGATATCAGAATCAATTTTGATGATTTCATTCAGTCTTAGTCCATTCAGCTAGTGAGTGATCTTGGTGTTTCTAACACAAGATATCATAATCAATTTTGATGATTTCATTCAGTCTTAGTCCATTCAGCTAGTGACTACCTTGATCTTGGTGTTTCTAACACAAGATATCAGAATCAATTTTGATGATGTCATTCAGTCTTAATCCATTCAGCTAGTGACTACCTTGATCTTGGTGTTTCTAACACAGGAGATATCATAATCAATTTTGATGATTTCATTGGTGTCTTAGTCAAGATTCATAATCAATTTTGATGATGTGACTTAGTCCATTCCTTGATCTTGGTGTTTCTAACACAGGATATCAGAATCAATTTTGATGATTTCATTCAGTCTTAGTCCATTCAGCTAGTGACTACCTTGATCTTGGTGTTTCTACTTTTGGGATATCATAATCAATTTTGATGATGTCATTCAGTCTTAGTCCATTCAGCTAGTGACTACCTTGATCTTGGTGTTTCTAACACAAGATATCATAATCAATTTTGATGATGTCATTCAGTCTTAGTCCATTCAGCTAGTGACTACCTTGATCTTGGTGTTTTAACAACAGGATATCAGAATCAATTTTGATGTCATTCAGTCTTAGTCCATTCAGCTAGTGACTACCTTGATCTTGGTGTTTCTAACACAGGATATCAAGAATCAATTTTGATGATTTCATTCAGTCTTAGTCCATTCAGCTAGTGACTACCTTGATCTTGGTGTTTCTAACACAGGATATCAGAATCAATTTTGATGATTTCATTCAGTCTTAGTCCATTCAGCTAGTGACTACCTTGATCTTGGTGTTTCTAACACAGGATATCAGAATCAATTTTGATGATTTCATTCAGTCTTAGTCCATTCAGCTAGTGACCTTGATCTTGGTGTTTCTAACAGGATATCAGAATCAATTTTTGATCTTGGTGTTTCTAACACTTGATCTTGGGATATCAGAATCAATTTTGATGATTTCATTCAGTCTTAGTCCATTCAGCTAGTGACTACCTTGATCTTGGTGTTTCTAACACAGGATATCAGAATCAATTTTGATAATGTCATTCAGTCTTAGTCTATTCAGCTAGTGACTACCTTGATCTTGGTGTTTCTAACACAAGATATCAAAATCAATTTTGATGATGTCATCCAGTCTTAGTCCATTCAGCTAGTGACTACCTTGATCTTGGTGTTTCTAACACAAGATATCATAATCAATTTTGATGATGTCATCCAGTCTTAGTCCATTCAGCTAGTGACTACCTTGATCTTGGTGTTTCTAACACAAGATATCATAATCAATTTTGATGATGTCATCCAGTCTTAGTCCATTCAGCTAGTGACTACCTTGATCTTGGTGTTTCTAACACAAGATATCATAATCAATTTTGATGATGTCATCCAGTCTTAGTCCATTCAGCTAGTGACTACCTTGATCTTGGTGTTTCTAACACAAGATATCAAAATCAATTTTGATGATGTCATCCAGTCTTAGTCCATTCAGCTTGTGGCTACCTTGATCTTGGTGTTTCTAACACAAGATATCAAAATCAATTTTGATGATGTCATTCAGTCTTAGTCCATTCAGCTTGTGGCTACCTTGATCTTGGTGTTTCTAACACAAGATATCAAAATCAATTTTGATGATGTCATTCAGTCTTAGTCCATTCAGCTTGTGGCTACCTTGATCTTGGTGTTTTCTAAGATATCAGAATCAAGATATCATAATCAATTTTGATGATGATTTCATTCAGTCTTAGTCCATTCAGCTAGTGACTACCTTGATCTTGGTGTTTCTAACTTTGGGATATCAGAATCAATTTTGATGATTTCATTCAGTCTTAGTCCATTCAGCTAATCTTGATCTTGGTGTTTCTAACACAGGATATCAGAATCAATTTTGATTTCATTCAGTCTTAGTCCATTCAGCTGGTGACTACAGGATATCTTGATCTTGGTGTTTCTAACTTGGGATATCAGAATCAATTTTGATGATTTCATTTCAGTCTTAATCCATTCAGCTAGTGACTACCTTGATCTTGGTGTTTCTAACACAGGATATCAGAATCATTCATT
>CAHIKZ030005610.1:0-70000 GCA_903632075.3 Acanthosepion pharaonis
GAAAAGAATGAAATGACATGGAACATAAATAAGGAAGAATGGAATAATTTAGAAAAAAGAAAGAAAAATTTAAAAAAAAAGAAAGACAGATACAGAAAAGGAAGAAAGAAAATAAAGAAAAAACTAATGAAACAAAGAAATACACAGAAAAGTAAAAAAAAAGAATGCTTGAAAAAAGAAAGCTTTAGAAAAAAAAAGCAGAAAAATAAAGAAAGAAAATAATCTGAAAAAAGTGACAAAGAAAGAACGAAAGAGAAAAAAAAAAGAAATACCAAAAAGTAAATAAGAAAGAAAGGAATAACTTAGAAAAGAAAGAAAGAAAAACACAGAAAAAAAAAAAAGTCTTGAAAAACTTAGAAAATCAGAAGGAAAAGAAAGGCGACTTTCGAAAACAATAGAAAAAAAGAGGAACCAGAAAAGAAAGCAAAAATGAAAGCTCGAATAGAAGAACAAAAAGAAAGAAAACGAAAATAAAGAAAGAAAAAATGGGAAGAAAAGAAAGAAAGAAAAAACGATTAGAAAAAAAAACAAACGAAAGTATGAACGAAAAAGAAAATAAAAAAAGTAGAAAGAAAGAACGAAAAACGTATAGAAAAAACATACAAAAGTATGAGAAAAAGAAAATAAAGAAAGACAAACGAGAAAGAAAGAACAAACGGATAGAAAAAAAAACATACGAAACCATGAACGAAAAAGAAAGTAAAGAAGAATAAAGGAGAATGAAAAAAAGAAAAACAGAAAAAACATAAGAAACTATGAATGAAAAAGAAAAGAAAGAATGAAAAAGAGGAAGAAAAATGAAAAAAATAACGGATAGAAAAAAACCCAAAGAAATGTATGAAAGAAAAAGAAAATAAAGAAAAAATGGGAATAAAAGAAAGAAAAAAAGAAAGAAAGAAAGAAAAAGAAGAAGAAAAGAAAGAAAAACGTATAGAAAAAAAACATACGAAAATATAGACGAAATACCAGAATAAAAAAGAAAAGAATGAAAGAAGTAACAAAGATATCATATCTGAAATTGTTGGATACAAAAAAGAAAAGAAATAAACATTTCTTGCTTTAAATGTGAAAAGCCAAAGGGCTTCAGTACTATTGTTAGGGCTGGGAGCCATCTATCAATACTTTTCGTATTTGATAACATCGGTCGCCAAACTAATTTTCTACAATCCGAGCGCCTTCTGGCCAAGCAACAGACTTTATGGGTTTTACTGACGCCACCAGTCAAGCCATAAGATTGACCTGAACGAAAAAATTACCTTCATTGATTATTAAACTTTTCCGTTGACGCGATATTTCAGTTTTCAAATTATTCAGCATTTCCAAACACTAAACCTGCTTATCTAACAAATATTTTTTGCAACCACTTTTAATAAATCCTGCTTGACATTATTATTCGCTCACATCTCCTACCGTCAGTAGCTGATCATATTCATTGGAGATAAAGTGACAATAAGCCTTCTCAAAATTCCAGAATATCCCTTGTAAATCCATCAGCAAAATCCAGCGGACAAAAATCCAGCGACCAAAAACTAACGGACAAAAATTCAGCCTCTTCTCATCCCAAAAGTGGAAAATAATCCAACCTTTTCTCATCCAAAAAAGTGGACAAAAATCCAGCCTCTTCCCAACACAAAAGTGGACAAAAATCCAGCCTCTTATCCTAAAAGTGGACAATAATCCAGAATATTCTCATCCTCAAAGTGGACAATAATCCAGCCTCTTCTCATCCCAAAAGTTGACTATAATCCAGCCTTTTCTCATCCGAAAAGTGGACAAAAATTCACTGTTATAAATAAAAAAAGATACAAATTTAACACTGGAACTTTTAATTCATAATTGAAACAACAACAATAATAATAATAATAATATATTATTATTAAGATATTTTATTTATGAGACTGGGATATTCACTTTTATAAGATGGTGGGTCGATAGCCACTGGGTTTTTGTCCTATTGCCCCTCACTCTTACAACTTATTTTAGTAATTTCGACATTATTTAAATTAACTGTTCCACACTCGTAAAAGAAGAGGGAATTTTTTCCTTTATTTTTTGTAGATCATTTTTTATAGTCCTTTCGGCTTCTCTGCTTGTTAGAATTAAAAATCGTTTTGGAAGGCGACGGATACTGTTTATAATATAAATGCAGTGTAAAATCGATCCCTAAACGTTTGAAGAATTATCGCATTATATCAGTTTGTTTAAAATTGGTGCCTCCAACGATTCGCTAAAAAATGAACATAACATGATGAAAAAATGCCCCATACTTAATAAATAAAAAAGTTTTATCATCAAAATCTTTGTTATTTTTAAGAGGAAAGACCAAATGATATTTTGGTTATGAAATCATATTTTTTGAACCTCTTTTGAACATTCGAAATTTTGGTTATTTTATTACTTTTTTTTTGCTTCAGCGGGGGGGGGGGGATAAATAATTATAGGAAATTTTAGCGCCTCTTTTGCGGTAAAAAACATTGATTTCGTAATTATTATAAAAATGAAATTACTGTCGGATTTTAATTAAACTTTCAGGACTGATTAAAAAATGAATTAAATTATTTTAGAAACTTATTCTTTTTAACGAATCTTGGGAAAAACATTTTTTTTTTACATCTGTTTCCTTCCGAATCTTTTATTTGAAGTAGTTTGGAATGCCAACATCTTGATTATGTCATTATTTTCTCTTCGAGTTACATGTGATAACCATTTTAGTTGTTTCGACTGTTGGTAGTCCTCAAGTAATGTGCTTTCTGTTATTTGGTACAGATTTTGCTTTGTGATTCTGCAGTGCCTATCGAAAATGTTCAATGAAAGATGACCTTTGCCAAGACATTCAGGATCTATTCACTTAAAGCCATTTTTAACCATCTATCCGAGAAAGCTGTTGTATTGAGCTGACAGTTTAGATATTTCTGAACAAGTTTGGGCGTCATGCATGACATTCATATGAAAGTCTCGATCTGATGAGGCTGTTTAAGAATATGACGAGTTTTCAGATTGATGCTTTAGTTCAGTAGCAATTTGAGGTGTTGTGCAAAACTACTCTGGCGTTACCTATTCTATGTTTCTTTTTCCTTTTCTCTTATACTACATTTGTTATAATTATTCGGTATGCTAAGGTATTTGAAGTGTTTAGTATTTACTAATTCAACATCTTGGATTTTTATGATTGTTTCAGGGTAGGTAACATCACTACACTCATTCTAATTCCAGATAAGGTTTATCTTTAGTCTTATACAGAGAAATCAGTTAAATTATTTGGATACTTAATGAGGATCCAGGGAAACTGACATTCACGGGAAATGTTGAAGGGAAGCAAAGAAAAAGAGCGAATAATCTACTTAATTTCGTGAATAGATCGTAAAACAAGGATAAAAAGGGTAGTAAACATTCAAATGTTATTCAGAGTAACAAAAAATGGAATTTGAAGAAAACACTTACCTCAAACTCTGCTGCACGTTTGAAGGCCTACCATTTGTCCGTTTCATTGGACATTGTTGCCACATCTGGTCTGGTCTGGTGATTCTGCTAAGTATCGAGAGCAGCGTTTCTAAACATTTTTTACCCTTGCGTAACCCTTAAAATAAATTACATGTCTCAAGGAACCCCTGCGCAAAAACAAAATTATATACCATATCTTTCTCATTTTATTTTCATCTGTCTTCACGTGGTAAATATCATAGTATATATTTTTGAATGGCCGGTTTAAGGAAAAATTAATACTTCTTTGTCAAATTTTTCGGTAATGCTAAATAAAATTCATATTGTTACTTTATAATACTTCATCAGGGAGTTTTAAATCACCCAAAAATTCTGAACTCAAACGTAAAAAATAAACATAAGTAACCAATATCATATACCTATAATATAAATGGAAACGGCATGAAAACATAATTGCTGCTTCAGTTTTTATATGTATTTCTGTAAAAATTAAGAAAAAAAAACAAAGAAATAAGTACCTTTAAGTCCGGGTCCCGTTCACTGAGTGGGCACTGACTAATGAAGGTGGTTTCACACTGGTGCTGTATAGACATCACTAAATATATTCACAATGATTCTTATATTGTTTAAAAAATAGGTTAGATAGGATGATGTTTACATTACAATATTACAATAACCAAGACTATATTGTGTGTGTTTAGTAATATTACTAATAGTATATGAAATTAAATAAAATGTCAAAAGTGCTTTAGCTTATCTCACCTGTTCTCGCATAAACTTTGGGGACCTTTTGCGGAACCCTAAGGTTCCGGAGAACCCCAGTTGAGAAACGCTGATCTAGAGCTTCTCCACATAATTCAAAAAAGAATCTACAGTGTTATCTGTCCTGACCTGGCATCTCGGCTTTAATCGATTGCCCACCTTCATAACGTTCCTTCCCTGTGCCATTTCTATAAATATTTTCCCGTTCTGGGTATGACGATAAACTATATCGGCGTCCTGGGTAAGACGATAATCTACGTTCAACAGCAAGGCCTCTAATCAGGATGTTTTGAGGAGCGCAGAACTACCTCTTAATTGCTGGTGATCCCAGGTCCACCCTGACTCGGGGTGGGAACACCTGTTTGAAGTCCCAGCTATGGGCAAATTGTTGACCCCCACAACCTGACTCAAAACACTATGAAAGTGTAAAAATAGGTTTTAATACCTGAAATGCTTTGTAAAAAAAATTAGTATCAGCAATAAAGTTTTGGAAAAAGAAAATATTACCAGAAATAAAAATCTTGTCAGCATTAAATAAACCATTGAAGTTAATATGCCACAAAACAAAACAAAATAAAAAAAAATATTACCAACTATACATTTCTGAAAAAATTAACAGCTATACATTTTTGAAAAAAAAAAGGAAATTTTGTCATTAAATAACCCATTGTAGTTGATATGCCGTAAAACAAAGTAAACTAAACCAAACCAAGTCTGTAAATATTTTCATGACAATTATTCTTATGAGCTTTCAACTTTGATACCTCGACTTCATGGATTTAAACATACGACTAGATTGGCAGCTAAATGTCATCATTTAATATGGAAATTACTAGACGTAAGCGTAAGTTCTATTCTAATAATTTCTTCTCTCGCAATTCTCGCTGGTGGAATAATTTTTCTAGCCATTTGCTTTCCTGTTAACTACAAATTTATAAAATTTAAATGAATCGTAATTCTTCCTGTTTTTTTTTATATTTCTTTCTTCTCAATAAAGTTTTTTTCTCTTTTCCTTCAATCTCAGTAACACTTTGCATCTTAGTGGCTTTATTCCATTGCGTGTGATGAAATGCTTAAAAAAGTCAAAACGCGAAGATCGAACTAGAGACGACGACACCGAACTTCTCAGAATAAGGCAAACATTATTCCATCTGTCAGGATCGTGTTTATCTCGACGTAACACGGTTAAATCTGATGAAAGGGAACCACGTCAGACAAAGACAGGAATTATTCTTGAAATGAATCTTATCCCGAGTTGTGTTGCTGTTGGTTGAAAATTATAATTTCACTTGCTAGTTATTTACATAGTCATTCCTATCATGGTATTTGCAGCGTTCACATTTTTGGCGATCAGATATAAGATTTCTATGCTTATATATATTTGATAGATTCAAGGGACTTCAACCTTTGGCAAATCTCTTTATAAAAGGGTTGTAGACGTTTCAAATAACAACATCAACTTAGCTTGTTAGTTTACATTAAAGAACTTACTGATTGAATATGTTAACATCTGCCTAACCAAACGTGTATATATATATATATATATATATATATATATATATATATATATATATATAGGCATATTTATTTTAGTTTTAATCCTTTCGAGTCCACGAATTAATTTCTTGGTGGCCGGAGAAAATTGATTAAGAAAAATTCCATAATTTTCTTTCAAATAGTTTTCATTTTCCCAAGAACTTTTCAACCTCATCTGAGGCCATCTTCAGGGTTTGCATGTACAGTGTAACTCGGATATAAGTGAGTTGTCGGGACCGGAGAAGAAGTCTCTTATATCCGGGTTTCTCTTATATCCGGATTTGGTCTATTTTGTTTAGGTAACACAGACTCTAATTTGGGACCAGAGAAAATCTCTCTTATATCCGGGTTTCTCTTATATCCGGGTCTCTTATATCCGGGTTACACTGTATATGATATGCGTTAACAATGTAGACTGAAAATATTTTTTTACATCTATGCAAGGGAGGTAACTATTTTTTTACATCTATGCAGAGAGTATGGATAATCCCAAAGAGAATGTAGTTCCAGAGAGAGCTCAATGTCGAATATAGAGCATATAATTATCATGAAAACGTAGACTTTAATAGATCATGGTGATAATTATTTTATTAGAATCGAAATTTCGTTTCCATAATGTTCGGCCTGATGAGTTGGAATCGAAATTTCGCTTCTAATGAAATAAATATCACCCTGATCTTTTAAAGTTTTCGTTTTCATATTATATATATATATATATATATATACAAATTCCAAGTTTTGAATAAGCATTTCTAAATAGAGTGTGGCCAGAATAAACCTGACATAAATGTGCTCTATGCGATAAAAATGACAGATTATTTGAATATTAATTCAATAATCAGGTAGACAATGACTGGAAACTACTTTAAGTTTCATGTGCTTGCACACAATCTTCAGGTAGCATAAAAGTGGTCGAGTCTGTTTACCTCCTCGGACAAGACTCTGCCTTTCGGTATAGCTCTTTCTGGGTTCCTCTCCGCTCAAAGGCAGAGAGTTCGACAAAAGCTAATAGCTGAGAACGCGGCCAGCTCCAGCTGCCTAATTACCTGATCTTCAGGTAGTCAGTAATATTTACCGAGCTCCCCGCGAGGTAAGATATGACACAAGGCCGAATTTAATGTGAGGCAATCTGAGCCCTTAGGCTTAGCAAAAATTTTGCCGTAGAACCCGCGTAAGTGGGGTCGGGTGTATCTATTCTCCGGACGAGATTCTGCCCTTCGGTATAGCCTCGTCTGGGCTCCTCTCGGAAGGCAGAGTGCTCGACAGCAGCTAAAAGCTGAGCACAAGGCCTGATCAGGTAGTCAGTAATATGTACCGACCTCCACACGAGGTAGGATGTGACACAAGGCCGAATTTAATATAGGGAAATTCGAGCCTGTCGTCTCGGACAAAAATTCTCCGTAGACCCCGCATAAAGAAAGTCGGGTCTGTCTACCTCCCCGGACGGGACTCTGCCTTTAGCATAGCGTCTTTGGCAGAGAGTCCGACAACAACTAAGATCTGAGCACACGGTCAGCTCCAGCTGCCTATCAACCCGATCTGGACAGGATCTATTACGGCCAACTTCGGCTGTACTCGTGTACGCCCGAGGGAGTAAGTAACACATATTATGAGGATATGTAGGATAAATATAGGCTAAACTTAGATTTGAAGACCTTAAATCCCTCAGAAATTGGCATCTGGAGCATTTCCCATGAAGAGCTTTTTTTTTAGGAATTGAAATGATTGGTAAAGCGAAGATAAAAGGTCAAGTGAGCCCAGCGGGCGAAGTAGACCATATTAGCCAAGCTACAGCAAGTTCTGACAGGTCTGCTAAGAGACGTGTGGTTTGGCGTTGTACTGATTGAAGACGACACCCTTCCAATTGGTCAATTCCAAACGATTTTTAACGATTGCTGATTTTAATCAGTCCTATTAGCAATCGCAAATTCAACGTTTGATTTTGCAAAAGGAGCGCGCAACACAAAATTATTTTCCAATTCCACTAGATGCACAGCATCACCTTCTTCAGGTGATTACAAAATATATTTCCGAAAAAAAACAAAAAGCGGTAGAACCTTCTGCCTGTTGTTACACGAGCAGTGAGAAGTAATATTTAAATGCTGACCTGTCTGGTTTTACCTAAATCCACAGAGAATCTATTATAGTTGCTTCAGCGCCATGTTACAGCTGACCTATTGTATCGGGCAGTGTTCTAAACTCTTTTTGTAGTCATCGTCCCCATTTTTTTTTGATTGATGATTTTTTATCTCCCCTTCCTAGCCGTTTAATTTAACAAAAGTTCCTTTTATAATTTCCAGAAAAATAAACAGTGATATTTCTCCATATATACTTCAAAATTGCTTGTTTTAAAAACCAGTCCAGTTAAATGAAATAAACTTTTATTTCGGTAGAAAAAAGTTCTACATATAAATACACACACAAATAAAAAATAAATAATAAATTTATGCAAAATAATAAATATAATAGTAATAATAATATAATAAAATTTCTCTGTGTGTGTGTGTGTGTGTGTGTGTGTGTGTGTGTGTGTGTGTGTGTGTGTGTGTTTGTGTGTGTGTCTGTCTTTCGGTGTGATACCTTTTCACTCGAGACCCAACCGATTTTGACCAAACTTGAGACATACATTGTACAATATAAGAGATAGTCTTTATTGAGTATTGATTTAAAAAGTAGATTTCTTACGCTAAGAACCTATCTCTTACACTGTACAAGTAGGTCTTCATGTTGCCTGTTTTAAAATTCACGCTTTCGGCGAACTTCGATTAACTAAATAGACTACTTCTGTCATATCAGTAACCGCATTAATTAAACATGTTTTTTAATGAAAGCACTTTAAAATAATTGAAGAAGACAGACTCTGTTACGTCAAAACATGATTCTGTTTTTACTCCATTCTAATTGAACGCTTTTTCTGACTGACCAGATGGCTATGGCTGCTAGTATAATATAATATAATAATATAATATTAAATAATATATTTATGCGAAATAATAGAGTTCTGCCCGAAATTCTTACATAAATGTACAGGAGTATCATAAAAGACACTTGAAAATTATTTGATAATACATAGTCCATGTATAAAGAGGAAAGTGTTATAATTTACATAATCATTAAAGTGACACTTGAGCCTGACATTCATCTGCAAGTTTTTAAATATCGGACTCAGTGAAAGACGAAAACCCCTCTTTTTATGATGTTTAAAATATAGCAGGCAACAGGGTAGTAGTAAAATGGCCACTTTCTGTGAACTTGTGTCAGCCTAAATTCCAAATTTTTTTCTGTGGCCGCCATAAAATTTACCAGGGCTCCTTGTGGCCATGTGGCTTCCGGTTAAGAACCATTGGTATAGTAAATAAAAATATTGTGCATATGTTCGAGTGTAATAAAATATAATACCTCCTTAATCTTTCATTTGGTCAGTGAGATAATTTTTCCGTGATATTTGTATCGGATAATATCATTAAGTTGTCTTCTCAAACGAATGAAAGAAACGACAAGAGAAATAAAACAATAAATTATCGACAATAAAAATAGAAAATCTCAGAAGAAATAAGAGATTAAGCGTCCGTGTTTATGTTTGACAAAGTTGAGATAGTGCCGATGTACACGTATTAACTCGAGGATGGTTAGTGGTGAAAACGGGTGAGCTAAATTCTTTTCTGAAATTATGGCAATAGATGTCAAATTTCAATCATTAAACGAAGATAGTCTGTGATGATAGTCTGTTTCTGTTTACATGGATGATTTCACATTCTAGACCGTGTATTGCTTAATATATTGTACAGTATTTGTCATCTTTGATAATGGCTTATGTAAGCCGAACGCTTAGATTGGATTAAAAAAATATGGATCAATATTGTGATTTTCTTTCTTCGTTTAATCGTTTAATGATAATGTTATTAAGCTTATCAGTCGTTATGAAAAGAGTTTACATAAAATAAATAGTCAACACTTGTCTATATTATTTAATGAAATATATATATATATATATATATATATATATATATATATATATATATATACTACTACCTTAAAATCACCTTATCGGCTATTTAGCTAGCTTTTTCAGATTAAGCCTTCATCACAATAGGTAAAGAGTAGATGCGATAGTCAATAATAAACTACAGAACTCAAAAACTGATCGCTGCATTTCAGTATTGCATTACTATTTCAACGTAAACACTATTGGTTTGTGAAACTCTCTTCCGGTTTCTTGTTTTACAGCCAACTTTGATCTTCAAAAATTTAAAAGCAATGTTATTTACTGTATTATTGATTATTGTGACGTCCCGCAGCCTTCGCTCGCTCCTCGCTGCTTCCTTCGGGTGTCGCCGCTCCAAACGTGACGTCCGCCTGTCTGCGTCAGTCGTGCTATCCTGTGACGACCAACTGGCTTGGTATTGGTCGCGGCACCCAAATGTGACGTTCTAACCTTTTGGTGATTCGGATGGGAATCTGGTTAGATTCGATATCAGCCTCGTCGTTCCCAATTCGCTTCCAACGTCTGGTTACCGAAGTAACTGCATTGATCTCCAGTCCGCCTACCCACGTTGTGAATTGATCTTAGGCAGACGAAATCAATCAGTCGTTGGAGCCGTAACGCAAGTTGAGTTCAAATGAGTGTGGTATCGCACAAATATGTGTAAAATAAAATAAAATAATAACTCAGAAGTTCAAGGTATCAAAAAAAAGGATAACAATACTTTATATCTGGTTGCTGGATGCATAGGACTGCGTCTATCTCCCGACCCGCTATATGGATGGTGACACGTTGTTTTTGTTAGGTGACTTTTAACATCTTAAGTTGTCTGTTCTTTAAGAAACTGGTTCTTGGTGTGTCTTCAGGCGATAGTCGTAAAACTTATTTTGGTGGTATGGATCTAAGTCGCTCTTCAAAAATAAATTGTTCTTGGATTGTAGGTGAGTTCGGAAGTTGCGCGAATCTTTCAAGTCAGCTAATGCGAAGCGGGACCCATTTCAACTGCGAACTGGAAGCTGATCCGAACTGGACTGAACTGGGAAACTCTCTCATTTTCGCTTGCTGCGACTTTGCTTATATGGACGCCGACCAAAATCGGGGTGGGCTTTGTTGGGGTTTGAGGTTCCTTGATAATTCCAAATCAACAATCCTCTTCTTTTGTTTTCGGCCAGGAAAAAATTATTATTTCCATTTTTGGAAGTCTTCTCTTACCCCTACCATCAGAGGGTGTCAACGATCCTCCCATTTCTTCGCAGTAACATCTTATACCTATCATCTCTAAGGAGTAGTAGCAGGCCTCCTCCCCTGCATCACATGATCAGCTCCGCCTGGCTCTCGTTAACATTCATCCAATGGTCGATCAACAGTGTGGGCGTGACCAGACTAGCCTTTGTTTCTTTAAAAAATATCTTGCTCAAAAAAAAAAAATTATCTCCTCTTTTTTTTTTTTTTCTATTCCTTTCCTTCATTTCTTTTCTATTCTCTCTTCTTCTCTGGCCGCCAACAGAACAATGCGACCAGTCACTACTGGTCGCATTGTTCAATTCTCATCTGGACTTCGTCAGTCAGATTTTCGCCAATTATCAGAGTGGGTGTTCGTCCAGCAATTACGGCCAACTTTTCCGATAATATTGTTTCGCTCTTATCGCCACATCCTAACAAAACCCAGACCTTGTCTAACGATATCTTTCCCTCGACAAAGACTTAACCTATTTTCCTTTGTTTTCTTTAGCTCGTGGGTGGTCAGAGCAGTCCCGTGACACAGTTAAATGTTTATCTATTCTGTCCCGGAGTTTAGCTAGCCGATCTGGGATTTGTCAATTAGATTTTCGCCAGCACCCAGTGGCTGTTATCTATTCCCGATAATATAAGTCCGCCACCACGACACAGTCAATTTTTATCTATTTAGAATTTTCTGCAATGGCAATGAAACCTTTCACCATTTGTCACTATCAAAATTTCATTTCTTTCCTTTCTTTTCTTCCTTTTCTTTGCTTCCCAAATGGTGTCACATTACTCTTTTATTATTCTGGTTCCTGAATAATGTTTCTCTTTTTTTCTTATTCCTTCACTCTCAATAACCCCTTCAGCGTAAGTGACTTTACAATCTAGCGCCTCTGGGAACTTCTTCATTAACCCGATATTAATAATAATAAATAAAAATTACTGAATTGACCAAAATTTTCGTTAAGTTATTAAGCAAATTATCTATTTATTAAAGCTTACTGTTTGGCCAACTCAATACATGCATTTAATGACATCGATATAAGACACTAGATCTGATGCGACTAATAAAGACTATGACTCGAGTTCAGAGGTTAATAATTTGACTTTCTGACATCTTGCAGTGAGTGACAAAACTATCACGAACAGAGCTTAGGCTCTTTTCAATTTCTTTATCTCATATACTAAATTTATTATAACTAATCCATACAATATATTTATTTGAAATGTTTAGTATCTAATAATTTCATATCCAAGATTTTTATTATGTATTCAGGGATGTGGCATCGCTGCTTTCATTTCAATTCCAGATCATACATTCTGTTCTAGCAAAGTTTATGATCTGTTTCTTGGATCACTACAGAGAAAATGTTGATTTTATGTTCTCGATCATTCCTTTCTCAATTATGAATAATTCTATCATCGGCCTTGCCTCCCTCAAGTACACTTGCCTCTAGAGGGAAAAGAGTTACACTGTTTTTTTTTTATTAGCAGATTTATTTGAGATATGGTATAGAATGTTAAAATGATCAGTGCCCATCGCTTCAAATCTGTACGTGTACATGCGCAGACTATAGTGTAGGAAGAGGTTAAATACATCTCAGTCAGGAATGTGCCATGCGTGATACATGCATCGGCGATCAGGTATCTTTCAATACATGACTGGCGAGGAAGATTTTTTCCCGCAGTAGGTTGCCATTTCTTTCTGCGATAGACCAGTTGCCATCCAAGACTATAGAACCCGGTCTGTCTTGCTATTTACCCATAGATGAGGGGAAAAGCAGAGAATTCATACCTTTCCTAAGTGTATTAGCACGTAAGTGAATGTAATGGATTCAACTGGAATTTGAACTCGGCTCTCCGATTCCTCAATCCGAGTCGCAATTAGTAATCAGTCAGTTATGTGCCATGCGTGATACACGCTTAGGTGATCATGTATCTTTCGATACATGACTTACGAGGCAGATTTGTTCCCGCAGTAGGGTGCCATTTCTTTCTGCAATAGACCAGTTGCCATCCAAGTTTATAGAACCCGATCTGTCTTGCTATTTACCTCTCGCTGAGGGGGAAAGAAGAGAATTCATACCTTTCCTAAGTGTATTAGCACGTAAGTGAATGTAATGGATTCAACTGGAATTCGAACTCGGCTCTCCGATTCCTCAATCCGAGTTGCAATTAGTAATCAGTCAGTTATTATCTAGCACGAAATAGTGAACCAACTTTTTAGCTGTATACGTAGGAATTGATTCAATATACTTTTTCCACTTCATGCCAGTTAAAAACGTTTGTTCGAGAAGGCACAATGAACCACTCTCCTGGAGGTTAACATCAGCCATGCCGATGAAAATTAAAAAGGGTTCTCTCAGATGATTAAAATTCTTTCAGTCTTGTTTTCGATGCGTTAAGATTAACAAGCCACTCATTTCCCCATTTAACAACAGATTGAAGGACATTTTAGACCAGCTGCTAATTTAAATTTATCGAACCGATCAGGCCTACTATTAAGACAGACGTAAATATTTGTGTCATCAGTATAGATTCCGAATTGAGAACTTGTTACATCGGGATGGTTATTTATGAAATTAGAAACAACGTAGGTCCTAGGATAGTGCCTGAATTTATGGAGAAAGATCTAGAAGAGTGGACATTCAAGACAACATTCATTACGAGATTTGATAAGAAAAACTGAATCAATTTAAAAATTCGTCCAGAAATATCATAACCTTTCAACTTGTGAATAAGACCTGTATGCCAATCTATGCCAAACGTTTTCGAGATATCCAAAACAACAGCCCGAGCTTCACCATTCTCATCTAAAGTGTGATAGATTCTTTCAGGAATAATCGTTAACATATCAGTAGTTGAGAGAATGAGTTTAAGAGAACCGAAAGCCATATTTCTTATCTGAAAGAACAACCTGCGATGTGACATGCTTAACAATTCAGAGTTAATTAGAGCCTCTAGTATATTCCTAAAATGAAATAGAAAGCTTAATGGGCAGATAGGTAGACGGATCATGTTTCGCCTGAATTCTTAACCCCAGAACACGAACCATGGGTATATAGTACCCAGCTCAAATTTTCCTATTTTTAATTCCCATTTTCAGTACCTGATTTTCTTACCTAAACAATATGTTTTTCAGTTCCTAGTAATGTTAACTTAAAGTACAAAGTTTGAAATGGCTGCATGTAAACTATTTCAAATAAAGTTTTATATTTAATATATTTTTTGCTATTTTCAAAATCGGGTATGATACACCCATGGTTAGTAGTGGTGTAACTTTAATTGATGGTTAGTGTTCTAGGTTTAATGACAGGAACTACAGAAGAGGATTTCCAACAAGCAGGAAAGCAAGAAGCAGCAAGGCAATTATTGTAGAGTTTAGAGAGAACAAGAACTAGTCAAGTAGCACATTTCTTAAAGACAATTGCAGTGATACCATCAGGTCCACATGTTTTGATAGGATCCAGTTTAGAAATGAAAGCAGAAACCATGACAGAGACTCAATAGAGAATCAGTTCAAATTTGAAAGTCAAGCAAAAGTACCCCAGTTGGTAACATATACCCCTATTTCTAGAAGTTATCTCTACAGCTCCCAACAATGTTGGGAACCATTTCAGGCAGGGCTAGAAGGCGCACGCATCACTGAAGCCAATGGGGTAGGGATTCTGTAGGGCTGAGAGAGATAGCTTGTGTTACACGTTGTTAAGGTGACTGCACCACAGGGACAGACGCTGACTAGGAGATCTGTTCAGTGGTTCGCCTGGATGTAGAAAGCAATGTTTTGACTTGAGTCTTTTTGTCACTGATTCAGCGCTGTGGAATCGATGATGAGGGTCAGTTCCCCGCTTCACTTTCTCAAGCTGTGAGTGCACTGCCCATCTGTTGTTCATGATGACGATCGTCTTCGAGTATAGAATCCAGAGGTTAGCAGTGAATATTTCGAAGACAGAAGAGAAGCGTTGTTCAGGTTAGCAGTGGATATTTCGATAAAAGTAGCAGAGCATAGTTCGTCCTTCTATTTCTCTTCGCCTGACAAGCTGGAACTGGACATTCGGGTAGAGTGAACAAAAATGGCCGCCTTTATACACGACGGATAGAATGTTCTGCGTCTTCTGATTGGTTAATCTTCTATTGGTAGACAATAAAGCGAGTCAAGTCATTTGGGATAGCTCACTAGTTACATAATGTATCCAAAAATTGTAACAATGTAAGGTGAAGCAAATCCGCTAAGCAAGGAGAGGTCATATATTTTGGTTGGCTTGAGACATCCAGTGATTGATCTACAAGAGACGATTTGTTTTTCATGTAACGATCTGTTTCGCACTGCTGAGGCATATTTCAATGTTTTCTACAGTTTATCAATCATTTGCAGGTAATATAAAACCGAAAAAATATTGTTAAATTGTAAGATTTCTTTATTTTTATATTATAACAGTTTAGTGATATAAGATTTACTAATTAAACAGTAGCTGTGGAGCGAAGAGGTGGGTTCATGCCTTTCTCAAGAGTATCTGTGCGTAAGTGAATATAATGAACACAACGGGAATTGGAACGAGGCTCTCCGATTAAGAATTCTGAGCTATAATATTTTACAGCACCCTCACATCCAGCCTTACAGCAGCTGGTGTTCATGCATCTAGGTACTGACTAGGCGCGGTGTTGCTTAACTTCGGTGATCATACGGGTTTGGTTTGATTTGTATTGTTTTACGGCTTATCAACCTCAATGGGTTATTTAATGCCCACAAATTTTTTTTCTGGTAATATTTTGTTTTGTCAAAAATCTATTTCTGGTAATATTTTTTTTACTCAAAAATGTATGTTATTTTAAAAATTTATTGCTGGTAATATTTTTTTTTACTTCAAAAAATTATTTCTGGTAATAATTTTATTACAAAGTATTTCTGGTATTAAAACCTATTTTTACACTTTCATAATGCTTTTTACCTCAGTTTCGGGATTAACTATTTACCCATAGCTGGGACCCCCTAACAGGTGCTACCATTCCAGATTAGAGTGGACCTGGGAACACCAGCAATTAAGAGGTGGTTAAACGCTCTTCAAAACCTCCTGATCAGAGGCCCTGCTGTTGGACGTAGTTTATCACCTTACCCTGGACGCGGACGTAGTTTATCGTCATACCCAGGACGCGGATGTAGTTTATCGTCATAACCCGGACGGGAGCATACGGGAACCGGTACTTCAACGTGATATAGTCGTAAGCTTATAACGATTGTATTTGTCTTGTACAGTTATACTCCTAAATACGGTCCATAAATTCTCTAAAAAAATAAAACGGAATAAAAAAATACCAAAAATCATTTAAGTCTACCCAAAGATTTTAAGGTCTTAAAGGACCCGCAATGACACTTATTGTTACAGTTTCATTTTTTTTCTTACGCAGTTAGTTCAGTATATAAAGCAATAATTTTAGGCTTACCTTTTGACAAATAATGGTCTCGCAATATTCGTAGGGCTCCACGTCTGTTGTCCTTCGCTTCTCTCATTATTAAACACAAACTCCTGTCATCCAGGCATTGTATTAATTCGGCGAACACGGTCGCATTTCTTTTCATCATCTTCTTTCTCGTCATCTTGGCAAAGAATGATGTCATGAGGCTTTTGTATTCTAAGGTAGCCTAAGAACTTCGTTTCCCATAATTCGTACTTGGTTTCGTTTCCGTCAAAATACAGTCGTAATCTGGGCTCATAACCAATGTTGACCATGTTTGCCGTAATCTCTGAATATGGAATCCAGTGAAGTCCGTAATGTCTTCAATATCAGAGGTTGGCAGTGTAGATTCGGAGAAAGTAGCGGCTGTTAATTCTTTAAGTCTTTGATATCAGAGGTTGGCAGTGAAGATATTTTGGGAGAAAAAAACCCAAAATGGCCGCCTTTATACACGTCGCATTGAATATTTTGAGCTTTTTCATTGGTTAACCCTCATATTGGTGAACTATAAAATGAGTTTGACTGACTCACTAGTACATATATCCAAAAAACTGTAACACTTATATTGAAGCAAACCATCCACATTTCATCCGTATTTCCTTAGTAAGAAGTTCCACTTGAACAGCTTCTTCCCAAGAACCATTGTTCTGTGGAAACGACGCCTTAGAGTATGTTTCTCCGATCACTACCATCACAACCTGTTCAAATCTAGGGTAGCAGTGACCCTCCTCTCCTATCGGTACAAACTGCATCGTAACGTAACACTCTACCTCGAGTGGCCTTCTGGCTTTGTGCAGGGTGAATCTGACTGTAAAAAAAAATCCTATAAATACACACCGAAATAGAGAGACTGTGATAGATAGATGGATAAATAGCTACTTTTAAAAATAGCTTGGTTGTGCGTGTGTGCAAATTTTACCTTCCAAACAATGCAAAATAATAAATCTGTTTACAGCCTGACATTTGCATTAGCGTTTTAATGCTATTTACCGATTCATACCGACAGATGTTAGAATGACAAGTTGCGCATTTACGTTTCAACCTAAGGAGAACCAGATGTTTATCTTCTTCTAAAGAACGGCGACAGGAACAGCCAACTGAAATATCTAATCATTTTTCTTACCTCAGGGCGATATAAATTAGAAGTAAATCTATGGTTGACTTAAGAATTGAAACTATTCATCTCTATTATAATGATCCGATTTCTGTTTGTGGGTGTTTCAAGTAACGTAACAGCAAAAACGGCACATCGTAGAGAGATTTTTATTAACACAATACCCTTAAGGTTTTCGTGATACCCCCATATTTGCATATTTCTTCGTGTACTTGTTAGAAAATCGTGGGAGAATAAAATGAAAAGATCAGTAATTGTTGAATAAAATTATGAGACTATTGATAATGAAAACATAAATTATGACACTCGTATATATATATATATATATATATATATATATATATATATATATATATATATATATATATACGTGTGTGTTTGTGTGATATCTATATCTTTAAATGTCTATAATTGGTAACAGAAGCCAATTTATATCAACGGCATCCCATACTTAATACTTCTCGAATTCACTCTCGCGTGGTTATGTGTGACGTCATGAGCTGTGGTGCGATTTTCGCTTCTAGCGTCTTATATGCACGTGTTTATTGTTGCTTGGAAATCATCTATGTAACAATAACAGACTATCATCACATTCTTGTCCGTGTATTGCTTAATATATTGTACAGTAATTGACATCTTTGATAATGGCTTATGTAAGCCGAAAGTTTAAACTGGATTAAAAATTATGGATCAATATTGTGATTTTCTTTCTTCGTTTAATGATAATGTTATTAAGCTTATCAGACGATATGAAAAGTATTTACATAAAAGAAATAGACAACACTTGTCTATATTATTTAATGAAACATTTATGAATATATATATCTATATATATATATATATATATATATATATATATACATGTGCATATATATTTTATCCACAGAGAGACTGTTTCGCTGTATCAGCAGCTCACCAGTGTGGATAGACATCCGTCTGCTTTAGCATCAGTCGGAGATTTTACACCTGACCTATCAGTGTCCGGTAGAGAGGAAGGCGAAATTTTACGTACCTATTTTTCGAATAAAAACGCCAATACCTGGGGGCATAATTCATTGAAGAGCTTTGAAGTATTAGTATTAGTAGCCATTGTTTACAAATTCACATATATGTGTGTTTGTGTGTGTGTGTGTGTGTGTGTGTGTGTGTACAGGATGTAACAGCAAAATTGTCCTAAACCTGTAAAGCAAAAAAAAAAAATGTTCATTTGTTAGTTTAACAAATTTAATTTAGGACTAACAAGGTGCCTCACATGTTTTCTCGTCCGATTTCGTTTACAAGTCTTTTTTCACGGCTTTTGGACTGTCATAGAACTTCTCTCTCACATGACAAACGTCTTATGGATTGAGTTGGATCTTTTCTAATTGATTTCTTTAGCTCTACGTTGAAATGATGGTCCCTCTTCCTGTTGTGATCTCCTGATCTATTTTCCTCTCTACTGTTCTCGCTTTTTAAAAATTTATTCACCGTTCTCTTGATGGTTCTTGAATGGACTTTTAAGATGGAAGCCAGAGTATGAATGTTGGTAGCAATACTGAAGACCGGAATGGTCTTTTTCCTTTCACCATTGCTCAAAGACAGTGACACAAAACGATATTAAACTGTTCTTTTCTAGCTGAATATCTCAAAGGCTTTTTCAGTGATTCTTACGACACATGGTGTGAAGATGATTAAATGTCTTATCCGAAAATCTGGAAAATGAAACTCATTTAGTTTCGTGATTTTTGGATATAACACATTTTGTGGGATGGACATTTATCCCGTGCTGTTATAACTCATAGGGTTTTTCTGTGAATCTTACGAAAAATTGTGTCGAGGTATCTAAATGTCTTATCTGAAAACCCGAAAAAAAAAGAAGAAAACAATTTAGTTCTGTGGTTTTTTAGATATTAAATATTCTGTAGTATGCAATATTATGCCGCTATATATATATATATATATATATATATATATATATATATATATATATATATATATATATAATAAAAGGCTTAAACACTAATATTCCATGCTCATAATTTATTCCATTGGAATCGTAAATCCGATCCAATTCATCAGACCTACAAATTCAAAAAGAAAACAGAAAATTGGTTCCTAAAGATCCCTAACAAAAGAAAATTAATTTAATTCCAGTTAACAACAGATTGTAGGTCATTTTTAGATCAGTTGCCAAATTGGCTATCGAATCATGAAAATAGGAATAAATGAGTGTATCATCAGGATAGAGTTGATTACACAGAAAGGAGATGATTAATAGAGAGAAGTTTCATTGTGGAGGCATTAAAGTTAACATTAATCTATGTCCCAGGTAACAACAGACTGTAGGTCATACTTTAGATCAGCTGTCAATTTAACTAATATCAATCTAATTAAACTTACTATCAAGACAGGAGTAAGAACTGATGTAATCAGGAAGGTAGTTGATGAAGATTAAGAACAAAGTAGGTCCAAGGATAGAGCCGTGGGGGACACGTGCATTAGTATAAAAAGATCGAGAAGAGTGGCCATTCAAGATAACTTTCATTTCTCAAAATGATGAGAAAGACTGAATCGTTTCAAAAATTTGTGTAGAAATAACATAACCTTTCAAATTGTGAAGAAGACTGGCATGCCAAACCCTGTCAAATGCTTTTGAGATATGCAAAGTTACAGCTCAAGGATTACCATTTTTATTTAAAGGTTGATAGACACTTTCAGCAATAATCATTGGTACATTCGCAAAAGAAAAGTGAGTCATATTGTTTGTCTGAAAGAAAACCCTGTGATGTGAGATGCTTAAGCAATTCAGTGATGATTAGATCCCCAATTAAATTGCCCAAAATAAGTAGAAGGCTAATATGCCGATAGTTAGAATGATTAAACGGTTCACCTGAGTTCTTAGACTGGAAATACAGATGATGATTTCAACACGCAGGAAACGATGAGGCGGCATGTCACATTTTTACAGTTTAGTGAGAGAGAGGGAGAGAAAGAGCCAGTTCAGGAGCACATTTGTTAAGGATTATTGCAGGAATACCATCAAGTCCACATGCTTTGAGGGAATCTAGTTCAGTGAAGATAACACAGACGATAGACGGAGTTATATACATGTCACATAACAGGAACTCAGTTCTAAGTGGAAAGTCAGGCAAAGATACACCAGATGAGTCAAGAGTATAATTGGCAAAGAATTTTCAAGCAAAACATTCTGCTTTATCAATAAAAGAGGTTAACACCCCAAAGACAGTGAAGAGAGGAGAAATAGAATAATTATTAATATTTAGAACACTATTACATAACCGGCAGTAGTCACGAGAGACACACTTGTAGAAGATATGAAGTATTTTATCCTATTTGAAAACAAAGATTTAGGTCCTTTGAGAACACATATACAATTGTTACGATAATTCACAAATAGGATTCTGTCTGTTGGAAATATCACGCTAGAACACCCGGAAGAAGTGATTCATACACTTAAATTAGACAAAAATAGTGAAAAATTATGTGATTGTAGAAACCCAGAAGACTGCCCATTGGAAAATAAATGCCGCGTAAAATCTGTGGTATACCAATGTACTATCTCATCCGTTGAGAGTCCTAATACTAATAGGATATACATTGGGTCTACGAAGAATTTATTTAAAACCAGATGGAGGCAGCATAAGTGCTCCTTCAACAATGTAAATAAAAGAAATCAGACATCTCTATCTAAATATTTTTGTCATTTGAAGGAAATGAATAAAACGCCAAAAGTAAAATGAAAAATTTTAAACAAAACTAGAACTTGTAAAACTTGGGATGACCCATGCCCTTTATGCCTACATGAAAAACTACACATTATCAAGTTTCTAAATAATAAAAATTTATTAAACAATAGACATGAGTTAACGGTATTTTGCCGACATCATCAAATTTTCGCATTGAATAATTAGCATAAAAACAAACAAACAATAAAATAATTTTTAAATTCCATAGTCTAAATAAATAGTTTAAATGCCCTACAAAAAAAAAAAAAGAAAAAACGATAACCCTTTATGAAGTCGTCAAAAAAACAAATGTTAGGCGACTTATGACAGTTTTTTTTATATACACAAAACCCTTTCAGAAAAAAAAAATCAAAAAAAAAAATCTCCATAGACACTTAACCAGACTAGACGATGTCATCTTCCGCTTTAAATTTAGACTCCCCAACCTTACCCTGACTTGACCTATTTGAATGTAACTGAGATATTGATACAAATTATTGACCCTTACGCCCCTTTTCTTTAAATAATTGCTCTAGCTGTTACCATAGTAATTTTAATTTTAATAATGAATATGCTTATAAAAACGCGTAAATTTCAGGAATTAGTTATTCAAAAAAAATTCCGCTTGAAGATGGAACAGAGCTTGGTACTTTAATTCAATTTAATTCAAATAATTATTTTGAAGTTTTCGGCTCTTGTTTTGAAGCATGAGAACTCTTATGTAGTGTTGGAATCATATTTTTAAATAAATAATTATATATATAAAAAGAGATTTTTATATTTAACATTCTTTCTATAGATACAAGTATTTAAGTAAATACTCTGTCTATAATAAACAGTATTAAACAACATTGACCGGCCTGAACGTCCGAGAAATTTTCATAGAAAATATTCGTCCCACGACAGTATTCGAACCTGTATCCTATACGGAAGCAACATATAACCTCACGTGCCTTAACGCTCGGCCACAAAGGATCGTTCGGTTGGCAAAGTCGAATTTACTGATGATAAACTTCAATTTTCCATGAATCTCTCAGGTACATTCATATCTGCACATGGCGTATCAAATGTAAACAAATGACGTCACACATTATGAAATGGACAAAGTCCGACAATTATTTAAAGACATTTTTATGTTAAACATTCTTTTTATAGATACAAGTATTTAAGTAAATGCTCTGTTTATAATAAACAGT
This sequence comes from Acanthosepion pharaonis, assembly GCA_903632075.3. Taxonomy (NCBI): domain Eukaryota; kingdom Metazoa; phylum Mollusca; class Cephalopoda; order Sepiida; family Sepiidae; genus Acanthosepion; species Acanthosepion pharaonis. The sequence goes on from CAHIKZ030005610.1 coordinate 22,435, forward strand.
ATTAAATAACATTTACCGGCCTGAATGTCCGAGAAATTTTCATAGAAAATATATATATATATATATATATATATATAGAATAGTTATATTTTGACATGGTTTTCGATGTAATATCCTGAAATAAAGAATAAATTAAAAAGTACACAAACACACATACACACACACACACACACATATATGTGTGTGTAATATCTAAAAAAAAAAAAAAAAAACTAATTGAGTTCATTTTTCCAGATTTTCAGATGAGACGTTTAGTCATCTTTAGACCATGTGACCTCAAGAATCACTGACAAACTCTTTGATTTACTCGGATAGAAAGAGAACAGGTCAAAATCTACTGTATATTCCCAAATTAGCAATGGTAAGCGGAAAAATATCATTCAGGCCTTCAGTAATGTTACAACCATTCATACTTTGGCTTCCATCTTCAAAGTAAATTCAAGACCCATCAAGAGAACGGTGAATAAGTTTAAAAAAGAGGGAACAGTATAGGAGGAAAACTCGATCAGGCGGTCACAACAGCAAGAGGGATCATCATTTCAACATAGAACTGAATACATTCTTATCGTTCAAAGTAAAATCCAATAGTGTTATAAAAACTTCAGAGAATTCCAGTAAGATATCTTTAATCATTTCTACGATACAACCGTTCGAAGCTTAATTTAACATTTTGACAATTTTGCTATTATATGATTTGGAGAATTTGGTTGTTACACACGGTATGGTGGACTCTCCTGTCGTATTTGACGTATGAGGGTCAAGCAGCTCAGTTCCTAGGAACCGACAGCTAGACACCAGCACATATGATTTGATTATAGTGTTGAAGGCTTTGTGCAGAACCAAATATACTTTGTGAAGGGTCGAATACAGAGACCTGTTGCATTACGTGCCACAAACTCCCCAAACAACCCTCCGCAGGTTTTGAATTCAGAGTTATACTTCTCCTAGACTAGTTGTCATCCAAGGCTATACAATCCAGTCTGTCCTGCTATTTACACATAGCTGGAACAAGAAGAAGAGGCTTCATACCTTCCCCAAGGGTATTAGAATGGTGTAAGAGAATCTATCTATCTATCTATCTATCTATCTATCTATCTATCTATCTATCTATCTAAACGAAAATTTCATCAGCAAAGTTTTCCTTGAACATTTTTCTTAAATATGTAAAACAAGGAAAATGTAATTTTTTATTTCGTTTTACAACCATTCTTATATTTTTAGCGTGGTGAGACATGTTTTAATATATATATATATATATATATATATATATATATATATATATATATATATATAAGAGATGCATTTATTTATTGGTACAACAGATTTTATTTAGAGGATATATTTGGTGGCCAGTCTTCTGGCCGTTAGACGAAAATGACGTTCAATATATTGTTTAATAAATACCAGCGTCTTCGTTCAAAATAAGCATCCAACTAAAAATAACGACTAATCTCATCCTGCCTACCAGACTTGATTAGATCAGAACTGAGGATCAAACGATATGAGATGTAAAAAAAGCCCGTCGATGGTATTGGACATCATATCTAAATTAACAACTAAACAGAGTTTGTGATGGGATAAAAAAAGTAGTCAAAGGAAAGGTCCTAAAAAGGCTCCGAGTTCTCTCCAAACTATACAACTATCGCCACGCTGATTCATGCTTTCCAGTTCGTTTTAAGTTCCGTTCTGTTGTCCCTGTGTTTAAGAACTGCTGGGAGACAATTCTGATCCATCTAAATATTGTCTATCGATAAGAATATATATATATATATATATATATATATATATATATATATGTGTGTGTGTGTGTGTGTGTGTGTGTGTGTGTGTGTGTGTGTATATCTTCTTCTGGTATGGTTATGAGTTTGTGACTCTGGGTTTCCTGTTTTGCGATGTTCAGACAAACTGGTTAATCTTTTAAAATTTGATCTATCTATATATATATGAAGAAATATAGAATAAATTGCTCAATATCAGAGATAGAGCTTATGTAAATATAGATATAAAAGTGAACATTGAAGATAACACTCATAGGCGTTTCACAGGCTGTTTCAATCGCAATCGTCAGACCGTGAGTTTTGGGTTTTTTTCGACTATTTATATATATGGGCCAGTGTTGCATTGTGGGTAATTCATTTTGGCGGTTATTTTGGTGGGGGTAGCTCTATTTATTTGGGTTAATTTATTTTACTTGTTTTCATTATTTATTTTATATATTTATTCTTTTCGGTTTTCGATGTTTTATTAACGTAGTAATAAAAAATGGGGATTTGCTTAGGTCGCTAATTTAATAGTTTGTTTTGGTCTGGGAAGATAAAGCTATTTATTCGTCCAATTTTTGGGGTGACTGTCCTCGACTATTCTGTTATGTTGGCCAGTTTTTAATTTATTTGTATATTTATTAATTGGATTTATTATTTTTCTTGCTTTCTTTATTCGGGTTTATTTTCCATTAGTTCTTTGTGGTCTGATGATTGCGTCTAGTATGAAACAAAAGCCTAAATTGTCCTTTTCAGTGTTACCTTAAATCACTGATATCGGTTTATATATATATATATATATATATATTTATATATATGGATACGATCTAACTAATATTTCTATATATATATATATATATATATATATAATAAAAATATATACTTTTATATAGATCAGGTTTGATAACAAAATCTTAATTATCTCAAAAAATATTAAATAATCATCATCATGTATTTTTTTTCAATAAAAATTGTCAGGTTCTAGAACTCAATGTCCAGGACAGTATAAGGATATAATAAACTTAAACCTGTTATCCTATCATAATTTTTTCATTGGTCTCTAAAACGATTTCTTCATCAGACCTTCAAATTAAAAACTTCCATTTATATATATATATATATATATACATATATATACCGACATCTGTGTGTGTGTGTCAATGTGTGTGTGTGTTTGATTCTCCCGTCCGGTTTCGACGTATGATGGCCCTTGTTTCTCCTTTTCTTCCTCTTTCTTTTCTTTCTCAGACAAACCGATTTGATTGTAAGAAAAAAATTATTCAGAACTGACCACATATTTAAGAGCCGAATACAAATAATTATCAAATAGCGGCACATGGTCCAAAAACGAAACCATATATTTATGAAATTTCTTTTAGTCCTTCTCCTTATAAGTTGTCACATAGAATATATATCAATATGTTATATATTTATATATATAGGTTATACATACATACATGCATATATATATATATATATATATTTATATATATGATAAAAATATGGAAAAAAAAATTAGACGAAAATAATGCAATATATGTTTTTGTTAAATAAAACGCAGCGTCTTCTCCAAAATAAGCATCCACTATTTAACTTAATACTCATCCGGGTATACATATATTTGATTCCCCCAGAACTGAGGATCAAACATATGAGACTTAAAACCCGTCGATGGTATTGGACATATATATAAATATATTTATTTATGGGATATAAACGTAGTCTAAAGGAAAGGCAAACCTAGGCTCTCGAGTTCTCTCAAACTAAACGGATCTATCGCCAGCTGAAAGTATTTCAGTTCGTTTTAAAGTTCCGTTCTTTGTCCTGTGCAAGTCGAGAACAATTCTGATCCATCTAAATATTGTCTATCACTATTTATACATATATATATATATATATATATATATATATATATATATATATATATATATATATAGTGTATGTGTGTGTGTGTGTGTGTGTGTCACATTTCTGTGTGTATCTTCAGACAAAATGAGTTTGTGACTCTGGGTTTCCTGTTTTGTCGATGTTCATATATAACAGGTTAATCTTTTAAAATTTGATCTATCTATATATATATGACTCAAAATATAGAATAAATTGCTCAAATCAGAGATACAAAATGTAAATATAGATAGGAAAAGTTGTCAATAACATATAACATGTCAAGATCAACTATTAGGCGTTTCACACCATCATTTTCAAATCTTTAATCGTCTGACCATGAGAGTTACCAGGCTTTTTCGACTATTTATATATATGGGCACAGAGCTTGCGGATTTTGGGTAATTCTATTTTGGCACCTTCTTTTGAGGATGGCCCAAAGATGTTTTATTTGGGTTAATTTAGTCTGTTTTTCATTATTTATTTTATATATTTATTCTTTTCCCTTTTCGATGTTTTCTTCAGTAAAAAAGTGGTTGTCTTGGATGTGTAATTTTGGGGTTTGTTTTGCTGGAACACTGCTATTTATTCCCAGTTTTTGGAGTGAGGAGATCCTCGACTATTCTGTTATGTTTCACAGCACAATTTATTTGTATATTTCCCTCATTGGATTTATTATTTTACTTACCTTTGCTTATTTATATTTTAGCCCCATTAGTTCTAATTGGTCCATGATTGCTTGTCTAGTAGGCATGACACACCTATCTACATAAATCCTCAGCTGGTTGCCGCCACACATGCTTATATTTTAGAACCAAAAATTTAAATTTCGTCTCATCAGACCATAGGACATGTTTCCAGTAATCTAAAGGCTTTGTTGAAATGTCTTCAACCCAAACTGTTTTTATTTCTTGGTATTTAAATACGATCAATTCTTCCTCCTTAAATTGACAGCCAAAAAAACCAATTTATATATATATATATATATATATATATATATGAACATGTAACAGGCTGAATCCCAATCCCTTTAATTTCTGACAATGCTAACAGCACTCCTACGCCGATCTTTCAAAAACATTTGGATGTGAAACTCAGTACGTGCGCTCAGCTTCTTTGGACGACCTACCCAAGGCCTGTAGTAAGTGGACCCTGCTCTTTTAAAATGCTGGATGATCTTAGCCATTGTGCTGCACCCTCAGGTTCAAATTGTTGGCAATCTTTTTGATAGCCTTGCCATCTTTAATGTAGTGCAACAATACGTTTTTAAGATCCTCAGAGTAGGTTCTTTGCCATACAAAATACATCATGTTATATTTCAGTATATAATATAGTGTTAGAGCTGCATACAAATTTGAATACAGGAAAAATATGAACACATGGGCATAGTTACACTAATAGTTACATGACATTTTTGGAGGGAAAATGAAAAGCAGTACTCAATTTAGACATTTAGGGGTGTAGTTTCTTAGAGGTGTACTCACTTTTTTGAGAGGTGTAGTCTCTTAGGGTGTACTCATATTTATATATATATATTTAGCTTTTAATGGCTATATTTTGAGTTATTTTGAGGGAAAGAAATTAACTCCGTTATATATCTGCAGACAGACTACGGATCTGTGTCAAAAGTAAATTTTTCAGTGCTGTCCATGAAGAGATATGTTTAAATATTTGAAGAAATGTGAGGGGTGTACTCACTTTTGTGATACACTATATATATATATATATATATATATATATATATATATATATATATAACACTTTTGCGATGGTAAAATATATGTGTGTGTGTGTGTGTGTGTGTGTGTGTGTGTGCTTGTGTATTTGGGCAGCCAGCCCTCTTTTATAAAATTTAATCCAAGGCGACTGAAAACGTACTGCGATTGAGCTTTTAATTCATTTTTTCTTATGTTTGTATAAGTGATTTCTTTTCTGGATATAAATTGTGTAAAACCTCAACGAGTGCTTTCGACTATTCTATCAGCATTTATAGAAAAAATCGGGAAATTCATCCTGCTTCTAGTTAACGTTCATTTGATTTTCATAGAAAATGTTGATGCTATTGCTTTTATCTGTATTTGCAGTGTTGCTATTCCTTACCTTAGTAAGAAATAGTCCAATTTGATAAGGATTTCATAGTTCGGAAATCGTTATTAACTAGCGTCTGTTTCACCTTGTTAAGTTCTTTTAAAGAAAAGGGGGCGAGAAGATGAATTATCGTTCGCTCGCTTGAGGAAATTTTAAATTACACCTATTTTATATCAAGGGACATTCACTCATAAAATTAAGGTGACAGGAGATTCTCGTTGTCGTTTTTTTTTTGCATAACGTGGTAATGAATGCATTATTAATAGATTCTAAAAGAACGTCTAAGAATGTGAGTTTAATTTTTGGATAAGTTCATAGGTAAAGTTAAGGAGGATTTTTTTTTCAAAGTAGAAAATATTATAATGAGTATATTTTGTACAGACTTTAAAAAATTATATATGTACTAATTTTAACCTATGAAAATTTCACGGTCTTCCTATTTTTAATTTCTGATTGAATAAGCCCATGGCGGGTTCTCTGATAATAAAATATCCATAGAAATTCCCTTATTTTATCGTTAAATATTTCAGCTTAACAACTTTAACAAAATATTGCAATAACAATCATAATTATGAACGCTGGTCGTTATTTTTAAAAGTCTTCTTTTTTCATTTTAATATCAGATCTTTCGAAAACAATTGGGAAGAATTTTTAAAAAATAGTATCCGAATTTTGGCAAAATTTGGAATGAGTTTACGAAAAAAAAGTGTTTCCAACTAGCAAGGATCATTATTTAATTAAATTATATAAACAAGTGAAAAAATAGCAATTTTACTAAATTAATTATTACTAGTTTTAACTCGTGAATCTTAATTATTAAGTTAAGGATGGAGAAAGTCCATGGCGAGTTCTACAGGGTCTTGTCACTTCTTGCCTCTCTTCCAAACTATAGGAGCTCGTGTCAGCCATCTGAAATAGAAAATTATATCATGTAGGTGTGACAAGACTTTGGGATCACCCTGTACAATAAAATCTCCGTAGAAATTTCTATATCTCATCGTTAAATATTTGAGCTTAACAACTTTAACAAAATATTGCAATAACAATTATAAATATGAATGCTTTTAAGAAGGAAGGGGATACAAATGAAAAAACTTTAAATTGACCACTTTTGTCATCTCACTAAAACCGCCGTTAAACACTTCTATCTCCCATTTTCATTCATTCATTTTCTTACTGAAGCCATATAGTTTTTACCCTTCTTTCCACGCGGTCAAAACGGAATAGTCTATTATTTATGAGATATTGGCAGGGCGTAACGATCGTGCGAACTAACATAGGACAGGACAAGAAAAATTACAATAGGATTATAAAAGTAAGAATATTATTAAGTTAATGATTGCATAAGCTCATGTTGAGTACTACGACAATAAAATATCTGTAGAAATTCCCCGATCACATCATTAAACATTTTAGCTTGACAACTTTAACAAAATATTGTAATATCAATCATAAATATGAATGCTGGTCGTTATTTTAAGAAGGAAGGGGATACAAATAAAAAGATTTGAAATTGACAACTTTTTATTTCACTGAAAAAGATGTTAATCACTTTCTTTCTATCATTTTCAAGTAGCATCTCTGGTGTCTATGGTCATCTCCCGTGATCAAAACAGATAGCCCATTATTTATGCAGTATTTGCCGGAGACATTAAACACTTTTTCCTTCTTCTTTTCACTGAAACCAAGTATCGCCCCTGATATGCCTTTCGTATTTCCGCGTGATCAAAGCGTAATAGTCCATCATTTATGAGCTATTGGAAGGGCGTAACAGCCGTGCGAACTAAGTAACTAACAAATGGAGAGACAAGCACATTCACTAATTATTATTGTAACCTTGTGATAGACTCAACAACGTTTAGTATCAACGAGTGCACCAGGCTTGGAACAAGGGTTAGAAAACTGAATTTAATCGATCAAGGTCGTTCGAAATTCACGTCTGCCCAGTGCTGAGGTCTTAGGATAATTTGGAGTAAGCCTCATAAATCAGGTCGCTCGATCATGAAGTAATGATTAATTAAGAAAGGTGTGTTAAATCCTAACTGGGTGCCCCAAATTTATGCACCTTTTTAAGTGTACTATTCGTCCATGCATTGGATATTTCTGCTACATCTGGTCTGTTGCTTTTGCTTAACAACATCTGAAATAGAATCTGCAATGTTATCGGTCCTGACATGACACTTCGGCTTCAGTCATTTTCCCATCGACGTAATGTAGCTTCCTTCTCTTTTCTATAAATATTTTCATGGCAATTCTTTTGATGAAATTTTCTCTTCTTTGCCTCCATTTATCAATTTAACCGCAGTACTAGATTGGCAGTTAGGTCTCACCATATTACGATTGAACTTCCTAGATATAAGCGTCAGTTCTGTGTTAACAGTTACTACTCTCGGACTTCTCGTTTATGTAACTTTCTTCCGGTTTCTTGCTTTTCTGTCAACTCCGGTCTTCAAAAATTTAAAAGCAAATTTCAATCGTTATTTCTATTTTATTTTAAAAAAAGTTGTTCCTTTATTTGTACTCTCCTCTCAATGATGTTTTCCTCAATTTCTTTCACTGTCGGTAACCTTTCTCCCAACGTCTGCGTGGCTTCATCCACTTGCTTGGTGGGGGGGGGTGGCTGAAAAAAGCAATCAGTAGTAAATACATGAACAATTTTATGAACGACTAGAAGCATGGCCCGGCGTTGCCCGTGCTTGATTCAAAAATCGTACGACTCATACAGTAATCGCTATCACTTGACTTAAAATATTTTTGCCCTTCCTTGCCTTTAAAAGAGTGCCCTAGCCGTGCTGATGTTGCTACATGCCTTACTTCTTGCCTATCTCACACTGCGAATTTTTTCGAAGCTATATACTAAACATTAAATCTGTTACGAAAAAAAGAACTAAACAAAATGAACACAAAACGATCAGCTTTAAAAACGGACTCCTAACTGGAAAAACCGAATGAAAAAAGAATGTTAACAACAAATACTTTTTCACACCCAACCCAGTTCTGCGGAATCAGAATCAACGTTGAGTTTAAGCAAACGAATGAGCCAATTGGAGTAAAGTGCCATGCAGATTTAAATTTTTCACACTTGTGACGAATGAAGCTATCGATCTTTTTTGCATACTAGCATGCTAGTTAACATTTGTGTCAATCAGCTGTTGGCTCTCACGCTAGTCAATAGAATCACCCTGCCTATTTGTGGCTGCCAGCTATAGGCTCTTATTCTGGCCAGTAGAAAATGGCCGCAAACTACATGCAAACTGCCGTAGAAGCATGAAAAAATCGATTATTTCCACTATCGATGGGAGTTGGGAAATGCAAAGTCGATCTTGGCCTTTCCGATAACTTGGAGCATGTGCATGTAAATTTTGGTGCAAATCCGTCGAAAATTGCGGCCGTGCATTCGGTACACACACACACACACACACACACGCACGCACATCCTGCCTTTTATAGATAGAGATATCTCCAAGACCAAAACTTCCGGAAGTGTGTCCGATTTCAACTAATGCCCAAGAGTGATGACCTTGCGCCAGACTAAACAATGCCTAGTCAATAATCATCTATTTTCATTCTTTTATTCCATTTACTTCCGCGTAAGCGTAAAAGGGGGAAACAGATGGGATGATAAGAAAGGAAAGAAAATACAAAATATGCCACAGGTAATGGCGTATTTCAAAGAAGCCAAAAATGAAAAGAAAAAAATAAATGAAACCAAAATTAGACAGGTGAGTCAAGGTTGTATTATTTCGGCTGCCGGATCTCCTTTTACCCTTTGACCCACAGGCTGGGCTATGCCCATCAAAATATCCATCGCCTCAGATCCCACCCACATACTTCCTCTTTTTAATATGTACCGCCACCTCAACTGCGATGGTGACGGTAAGAATTGGCAGGAGGGAATTTATGTGGGTGAATGATTACCCACCCCACGACACGTATCTCTCTCTCTCTCTATATATATATATATATATATATATATATATATATATATATATATATATATATATATATATAATTAATGGATTTTATTATAATATTATGGATTTTATTATAATAAAATTATGTCGGATTTAATCCGACATAATTTTATTAGTTCAATCTTTATTTTTAGCGGATACTCGTATTTGAATAGACGCTCCGTTTTTTAAGTGTTTATTTCGTCTACTGGTCTGCGCACCCAAGAAAACTTAAGAAGCGTCTTCTTAAATAGAGGTATCCAATAAAAAAGAGCTTTTGAATAAATAAAATATCTGTCCATATTTCTTCAGATGATGTATTGTATCTATTTACACTATTTATATTTTTCGCACTCAGAGTAATCAATCTGTATGTTGATGTTTCTGAAGATTGGTTCGATGATGTTAGTGCAGACGTTATTCCAGTTTATTTTCTGAAATAATATGAAGAATTCTACATGTCAATCCATTTCAGGAAATAAACATAAGAAGAATGTCCACACAAACGTCATCGAACCAATCTTCAACATACAGTTTGACTACTCTGAGATACATTAGAAACATAGAAGGTCGGGGCGTAGAACAGCCGAAACGTTTTGACTTTTGATAATGACAACAGTCCCAGCAATGTAAATAGTGTAATTAATAAAAATATGACGGATTAAAAAGATAAAATCCACTAATTCTTTAAAAATTGCTTTGTTGACATTCTTGGTTTATGTGACTTTCATCAAAATCTGACCGAGTCACTGTGAATTAATGTAAATAGAAACTTGCTTGACTGTAAGGCTCTCTGTAGTCGAGCTGTTAACACACAGTGATTTCTTCTGCATGTTTGATCCCTGCCAGCGGGTACATTTTCTTTATTAAATGTTCTCCAGTACGTATACCTGTAGTCGAAATAAGCACTATTAAAAAAAAAAGAAGAAAGCGTTTACTCTCAAATACGGATATACAACTAAAATAAATGTTGAAGTGATAAATAAATAATATACAGCGAAACAGTCTCTCTGTGGATGACTACTTATGCTCTCGAAATAATTCGATTGAGCTTTCAGGGAGGAAGGGGTGATTTTATATACAGTGGCTGCTGCTACTAATGCAATGCTCTTCAACTAGAATCGAGCTCTGCTAGCCACTGGCGTCTTTCGTTAAAATTTCACTGCGACAATAGCTTGAGGGTAGAATATCTGGCTGATGCCAAATCTATCGATGGGAGTTGGGGAAATGCAAAGTCGGTCTTGGCCTTCCCGCTAACTTGGAACATGTGCATGTAAATTTTGGTGCAAATCCGTCGAAAATTGCGGCCGTGCATTCGTCACACACACACACACACACACACACACACACACATATTGCCTTTTATAGATAGAGATTCGACAGCTTTTATTAAACGTCATTTTAGGCATTTACAAAGTTGTTTTCTTTCTTCATTTATTAAGTATAGTAAGAAAATTTTCCGTAAATACGTTATGTTCCTATTAAAAATAAGTAGACAAAACTTGTCTAAATTATTTAATGAGACATATCTTCATACATACATACATACATACATACATATATATATATATATATATATATATATATATATATATATATATATATATATATATAGGTATAAGTGGGGATATAAACCCAATACTTAGGTATGGATTTTCAGGTCAGCGAAAAAATATTTACTTAATTTAAGGTGTAAACAAAACAATACTCAATGTGGTTAGACAGAGATAAAAAGTACATATTAATAAATATTTGTGTATTTAGCCAGCAATCCTTCTTTTATGCACATTTCATTGAATACGACAGACAAGGTGCTTTTATCTAGATTTTTTTTATACAATTTCTCATGTGATTTAATAAATCTTTTCTTTTCGGGTGATAAATTATATAAAACCTGTCCGAATATTCTTTTTTATCCGAACGCTTTCGGCTATACATTTAACCATTTTCAAGGATTAAATATTTTAACTGTTACATCAGAAATAGATTGCTGTATATATGTTTTAGAAAATGTTTTAATTTTTCAAAACATGGTCAAGACATTGTGTCTATGTTCAAAGTTAATATTATTAAGTGTTGTTTTTTTTTTTGTTTTTATTAATAAGGTTTCCATTATTTTTAGCCTTTTTATTGCATGATGATGCTATTATATTAGTTTTGTCAACAAGTACGTTACTGTCGGTCTCCATAAATATTTAAATGAGATCTAATTGAGCTATGGTCAGAAAGGTGTAGAGTGAGTCTGCGTGTCAAACATGTCCTGTGGCTTATATAATTATTAATAATTAATAAATTACTATACAGATAACTACGTTCGAATGTTCGAAGGTTCTACTACAACACGAACTATTTCGATATGTGGTTCTACTAATATATATATATATACGAATATATTTCGATTGTTTATATATATATATATATATATATTTAAAAGTGGGAACTGGATATATATATATATATATATATATATATATATATATATATATATATATATATATATATATATGTATGTATGTATATATGTATATAAATATATATCCAGGTTCGTTTGACAGAACGAATAGAGATTATAATTCCAACGTTCGTTTTTTAATTAGGGCCGAATACAGAGACCCTAGTTTAAGGTTCCCAAACAACCACCTTCAGGTTTCAATACAGAGTTAAAGACCAGTCACCATGATGAGATGAATTGATATGTGTAGGAGAAAGCACTTGTGTAAGCGAATTTTTATATATTTTCGGCTCTGATTCCTCAAATAGGAATATATATATATATATATATATATATATATATATATATATATATATATATATATATATATATATATATATATATATATATAATATATGAACCTAAAGAGGTTTTTTTCTTTGGACTCTGAGCTTGTATTCTGGACGATTGTTTTCGACAAAATTAAATTGTCCTTGTCCTTTTTTTATTCCTTTTTTTACCTTGGGTATTGGTTTGGTCATTAACTAGCCAATAAACCTAAGGTTTTTCCGGACGAGTATACTTACTTATATATATATATATAATTGTCTATTTGGGCAACAGTCCATTTTTGATACAAGTTTGATTAAAGACAACCGACAAGGGACTGCGCTTAACATTTCTATTCAATTTCTATTCAATTTTTCAAGTGTTTTCTTTTCTGGACACAAAATGTGTAAAAATTATCTTAACCATTATCAAGGATATTTTTTGAATGTGCTAACCGTAATTAAAAAAAAAACAAAAAAAAACATACCGGGTGTAACAGCAAAATTGTCCAATTTGTGCAACAGCATAATTGTCCATTGCATAAAATGTTTAATATCTAAAAAGCTACTCAACTAATTGAGTTTCTTTTTACAGGTTTTCAGATACGATATTCAGGCATCTTGATGTCATTTGTTATAAAAATCACTGAAAAACTTCGTCAGCTAAATAATTATATTACAAGGTTATGGATCTTTTTTTTTATCAACACGGCAGATTTTTATCACTTTAAACGTTATATGTAATGGATATTCATGTTTGATAGATGCTTTATTTATTTATTGAGCAGTATGATTTTTTTTTTATCTTCCGGCTTGAATATTCGAGAAATTTCATTAAAAATATATAGGCTCTCTCATATTTTTCGCTAATGACGTTTCTCGTGTATTACATAATGCAACGCTCAGTTTTAAGACCTGTATCTGAAAATTGCGTTGTGTATGAAACAGAGAGCTGTGCTACCGGTGAACAAAAATGTCTATTTCTTTTTTCTTTTTTTTTTTTTTTTTTTAAGCATTACGCCCCGAGCAAGGCGTGAAGCCACTAGGATGCAGGGGGGGGGTGCAGAAGATTTGGAGCGAGAGCAGATAGGAGTGATAGAAGAAAGGATGGGTAGAAGGATAGAGGATAGATCAAGGTAACTGGAGATGTCGATTGACATTACATTTGAATAGTTGGAGATTATAGCTCTCAGGGAAACAGTAATAGGGAAGGGTGTTCCACAGGCGAGAGGTGCGAGATATGAAGCTATGGGAGTAGAAGAGACGGCTACATTTATGAGTTTCGACAGTGAAGGGGTGAGAGCGGGATACCTGCCTCGTAGGGCGCTTGAATTCATGGAGTTTGGGAACCAGTGAAAGCAGCTCATCGGAGTAATTACCATCGAAGTATTTGTAGAAAAGACAGAGAGAGGCGACGGCGCGTCTGTGAGAGAGTGACTGTAGACGAGATGCCAGATCAGGGCCAATTATATTACATATCCGTCTCTGGATCTTGTCAAGAACTCCGAGGTAATCAGAAGGTGCCCCAGACTATATATGGCAGCAATACTCCATGCAAGGGCGAATGGTTGATTTGTATATCGATTCCGGGGAGAAAAATTTCCTGGCGCGGCACAGAGAGCCAACTTTCCTAGAGACACCGAAATGATTAAACGAAAAATGGGGAGAGATAAAACGAATAAGACGTTAAAAAAAAGTTAATTTATTTTGATAGAAACATCATACGGAGTGCTGTATGTGTCTTTTTCTTTCTTTTTTTCTTTTTTTTTATTCTCACCCACCTCTACGTCAGCGATTGACTCAGAAAACTCGCAAAAAACGGAAGAAATGAACGACAAAACGATGAAAAAAAAAAAAAAAAAAGACGTGTTTGGGTAAAAAGAAAATAATGGAAAGGTGTGGGGAAAGGAGACAAGTCTTTTTATTTTCATTTTTTTTTTCTTTTTTGATAATGGCAGCGGAAACACCCTCTAATAACTACAGGTGACCTACTCAGTTGGGTCCTACTAGGATTACAGCCCTTTCTTATTAGAGATTTTAGGGTGTCAACAAATTAACACCCACGCAGAGCTAAGTTGATAGAAAACTACATAGGTAGCTATCTAGATAGATAATGAGCATAGACAGATATGAACCGACACACACATATATATGTATATAGTTTTAAAGAATGATATATTTATAGGTTCAAGTGCTCAATATCAGAGATAGAGCGTATGTAATTATAAAAGTGGACACGCCTGACGATTGCCTTTAAGCATGAAACAGACTGTCGACGTTGAGTGTTTATCTGTATATCTCTCCATATATATATATATATATGTGTGTGTGTGTGTGTGTGTGTATGTGTGTGTGTAGTAACTGTCCGGGTTCAGTTCTCGATAGTGTAGTGATTTTCCAAGCGTAGCTCAGATGTGGCACAAGGCCGAAATTATGGGGTACCCAGTGAGGATCGAACTCACTTTTCAGTTGTAACTGATCTAGCGAGACAAGCTTGCTAACCATTACATCACGCCGAGGTGCCCCAGTTCTCGATAGTGTATGCGCACTGCTGATGACTCACAAATTTGGGACGGATCGGCCGTCCGTTTCTTTCTGTTGAGGTTTTTTTTTTAGCCACGATGAATTACTTAATTATGATTATCTCAAATCCTCCTAATAATTTCTATTACATACACACACACACACACACATATACACACACACAGACACACACATATATATATATATGTCTATTTATGTGTCCACTGTCTGTCTCACTTTATTCATGCTCTCTCTCTCTATTCTCTATCTCTCTCTTTTATATAAGTATCGTCAATAATTCGCCGAAAAAACATGATGAAAAAGGCCCCAAACTCAATAGAAACAAAGTTTTGTCGTCAAAATGTTTATGTTATTATTAAGAGAAAAGACCAAAGTACTCTTTAATTATTTTTCATTTTTTTATGACTTATTAGCACGTTCGAAATTTTGTTTAAATATCTTGTTTTTTTCCATCAGCGGTCACGTAATATTTACCATTAGTTTTTTTTTTTTTAGCGCCTTTTTTTCAGTTGAAAAACAGACTAATTTGTAAATTCTTGTAAATTGCTCTCTCGAGTAACACCCTATTTATCATCTCTCAGTTGCGTCTCTGTCTTTGGGCAGAGTGCGCTCCGGGATGGCTCCTTCAAAGAACAGAGTTACAATTGAGGAAAATTATACTGAGAGGTGTCCAGCTCTGGGGAACAGCTGCCCGAGGCCGCGCCCTCTCATCGAGAGAGAGAGAGAGAGAGAGAGAGAGAGACAGACAGACAGAGACAGAGAGAGAGAGAGAGAGAGAGAGAGAGAGAATTCAAAAATTGACTAAGACATTATATCACCTAGGGCGATATATAATATATAATATATATTAGGTCTGAAGCAACAAAAACGTTTTCTTTTTTCTAATTTTTGCGGGGGGCTGCGGTCAATTTTGTTCCTAGCCTGGGTTAATATTTTTAAACTATGTACGCGTTTTTCTCAAATGGGCTTCCTACATTAAACTGACCTTGTGTCACAACTTAATCTCGTGGGGGTTTGAGTAAATACAAATTTGGACATTCTTGCAAAATCAAATAATTTTTGGAATTTAGTGAAACTTATCTAGTTTTATGAAAACTCAAAAAAATTTGTGATTATATTAGTTAAAAGGAGAAGGCTTGAAAAATAATATAATTCATTGATTTTTTTAAGTTTAAAACTACAAAATTATTGAGAAAAGAAAAAATATATATGTTTATTCAAATTCCGACACGATGTTATCCCAGAATTCTAGTTTGTGAATTCTTAAAATACAAAAAAACCCAATAAGACTAAGACATTACACACACAAATATACACACACACAAATATAAAAAAAAAAAAAAAAAAAAAAAAGGAAGGGGTGGGGATACATGAACAACTCCACAGCCCTTTACGAAAAAGAGACGTGAAACTAACACACACATCATTAAAAAAGCTATTAATAACTTTTATGAAAAAATATATATTAACGATATATAATATATAATATATATTAAGGTCTGAAGCCAAAATATTTTTCCTATGAAAAATGAATTTTTACAAAAACGTTTTTCTTTTTTCTAATTTTAAATAGTAAATGTTGTAAAGTTATTAAATATTTTAAAATTAAGTTTGAATATCTGTAATTTTTTAAATGCTGTTATTAAAATGATCTATTTTTACATATTGTAAATTTGAAAGCTTATTAAAATCTGTGGCACGTTAATATTTTTAAACTATGTTTTAATATGCAAAAAATGTATTAAAAAACGTTTTCTCCAAATGGACGCCCGGTTCAGAATAGGCTACGAGTTTTAACTATTTTGCTTACCCTATAGCTAGCACGTATCAAATTCTCTGAGTGAGCATCATCGTCTCATTTTCAAAGTTTTTAAATTTAAAAATATATATATATATATATATATATATATATATATATAGAGTAAACATTGACGTCAACACACCAATGAAGACAGTCTGTTTCAACATATTATTTTTATCTTACACACATACATACACACACACATACACACACACACACATACACACACACACACACATATATACACACACACACACACACACACACACACATATATATATATATATATATGGGGTGGAGTGTACACCCTCACATGTAAAAAAAAAAAAACAAAAAAAGCATGAAATAGACTGTTTTCATTATATATATATTTGTTGACTTCAGTGTTTACACTTATATATATATGTATATATATATTTATATATATATATATATATATATAAGAAAGAGATATACTGTCAAAAACATAGAGAGAATGTATAATTTCAAATTTTTCATGAGACAAAATGAATTTATATAAGGAGTTACATGTACGAGCTTAAACAAAACATTTAACACATTATATATATATATATATATGTGTGTGTGTGTGTATCATAGTAGAACCAATGTTTATATATTTATTTTAATAGATATAATTTATAAATAAGTAAATGTATTTGTATTTTTTTTGAAAAACCTTAACATTAACACATTTTTTTAATTTCCTCTAGGTTATCAGCACGATGAAAAGCTTAATTTGGTATTAGGGGTGGGTTTTTCGACAGGTTTTTAATATTAAAAAGGGGAAAATATTTCTAGATCTTCTTTTCTTATTATGGTTGCAGGGTTTTTATTGAAACCTATCCACTATTTTTCCTGCAGAATTATATCACTATATTTTTAAAGAATATTATAAACAAATTCTAAATTCAATTATGAAAGAACATAGAAATGAAGAAATTGTTGAAATTAACCCATATGGTTGGAAAATATTGTTACCATCTATTCTAGAAAAAAACTAAAGACGACTTTTAAAACCCTAAATTACATTTTCTACAAAAAATAATCCTGTATCTATATATATATATTGTATTGACGTCAACACCCAATGAAGTCTGTTTCATGCTTATTTGCACACACACAAAAACACACACAGATATATATATATATATATATATATATATATATAGGTAGTGTGTGTATGTGTATGTGTGTGTGTGTGAAAACTTATATATATATGTATATATAAAATTTAATATATATATATATAAAATATAGAGAGAAAAAAATAAAAATTAAAAAGAAAATAAACACACACACACATAATATAAAATTATCTAAAAATAGATATATTTATATATATAAATGCTTTGTATTGTGTTGTACACGACTTGTTTTTCAGTGTGTAAATAGCAGGGTGTCCTCATATATGATGTATACTTTGAAGAAAGAACATAGAAATGAGGACCAGTTGGAAAACTAAAAATTAAAAAAAAATTACATCTACAAAATTACAGACATATATATATATATAAAATGAAAATAAAACTGACATTTCAGTTTAACAAATATAACAAAGATATATTTGCAAAAATACAAGAAAATAAAACGAAAAAATATCTAAAAAATACTAAAGAATAATTACGCAAAATAGACATTTCATTTTCAATAAAAATCGCCATTGGCCATTCAACTACAGTCGCCAGAAGACTTTGGAATCTCCTGCATATCTTCTTGACGGTCTCCTTGTTCAAGTTGGTGAATACTCTGCACTGACCTCAGATTGACGCTCAAACACTCTGTAATATTCGTATTGATGCATCCAGCACGCATTCCAAAGCAGTACAGCATGCCGTTTCCAAATTTCTGGCAAAGTGAATTGCGTCATAGTGATCTTGTTTGCACTGACGGTGCCAAACTGACAAAACTATATTGTGCCTTCAAAAAAATCAAAAACAAACAATGCGCATGCGCAAAACTAAAAATAGAAAATGTTGACAATTTCCCGATTGTACTCTGTATGCATTTCTATATCTATCTATCTATCTATCTATCTATCTATATATATATATATATATATATATATATATATATATATATATATATATATATATATCAAAAAACAATTGGAAAAAAATGTTACATTTTGCCGACGCGTTTTTCTTTTTTTTTTTCAATCCCTTTTCAAAAAAAATGAAATCAGAAAAAATGTTTTTGCTGTTATTTTTACATTAAAATTCAAAATTAACAAGAAAAGACGCTTGTGTCTCGGCCTTTTTCTGGTTAATGTAAATTACCTCTTACAGTAAGGGATTATTATTATTTTTTTTTTTTTTAATAATTTTTAATATATATATACATATTTTTGTGTTATTTTTATAGATACAATTATTTAAGTAAATGTTCTAGATTTATAATAAACCGTTTATTAACAACATTTACCGGCCTGAATGTCCGAGAAAATTTTCATAGAAAATATGCATCCTCCCACAGGAATCGAACCTGTATCCTATACGGAACCGTCATTTAGCCTGACGTGCTTTTACCGATTTCGCCACAGAGGAGCGTTTCGGTTTGCATGGTCGATTTTATTGTTTTTACTTAAATATTTGTATCAATAAAAAGAACGTATAAATATATATATATAATAATATATATTTATATATATATATATATATATATATATATATATATCCAGATCACATTCCACCCCGTTTTTTTGAACAGGAGTAGGGGAAGGTCTTATGCATTATTTCCAGATTTGGATTAGGTTTCTGGTTCTTTATAAAGCGTTGGAACGTTTTGGGGGACAATAATGATTTATTGATACAAATCCTATTAATTAACACAAAGCGAAAGTGGGGTAGAGAAGAGGTTGATTTATACCTTTCCCAGGGATATTTGCGAATAAGTGAATATAACAAACTCGAATTGAAATTCGGTCGACCGATCTCCAATTCCGAGCCATGATCCATTACACTGCCCGCAATTCCAAGCTTATAGCACCTAGCTTTTCCAAGCTGTCCCCCATCTAGTTACTAATCAGGCTCGATGGTTCTTAACTTCAGTGTTCGAAGAGAGGTAGCGAGCGAAAGAGAGAAGGTTGGAAAATAAATAACACTTGCATTTTTAGAAGCATCCGATTAGACATTTCTTTAATTATATAATCAGACATATGCAGGTACATAAAATATATTAATCTGTGATGACGTTTATATAGGTATCCAAATAAGCTGATAAATTATCTATTTGTACGTATATATATGCCCATTTTTATATATAAAAAAAGCAACAGCTTTTAGTCATTTCAAAAGATTAAAATAATAATTGCCTAAATTTCTGCCACCCTAACTGTCCGACACGAAGATCAGTTAAATGATAATTTATTGTTGAGGCTCTAGATAAATACATGCAAAATGAACTGCGTAGATTTGTTCACTTTCACTCACCATACATACACATTTATTCGGCAATATACACGCATCTCTCCAGCGGTACCAAATGATTTAGACACGATTTGACCGTATTTAAATACCCTCCTATTTAAATTTAATATTGCAGTAGAAACAGGAATTGCTAAGCCGAGTTTAATTCCCGGTTTAATTTCTTGTGATCACTTTTGCAAAAAAATGACCTTGGGAAAAAGATTGATTCATCTTTTCTCCTCCCCCCTAGCTATGGATTAAATAGAAGAGTAGACAGGGCTTCATAGCTTCGGCAACCAATCAACGAGAAGAAAATTTCTGTATACCAAATCATTAAAAAAAAAGCAACGAGAAATCCCTCTTTTCCAAGAATGCAAGGTAATTCACAGATAATTAATGAAAGAAACGTGTGAAGCGCCATGATCACCTGCGTTCTGAAGTTGCTTGCTTTTGTTGAGCCGTTTATCAGCCCCTATGTGTTATTTAATACCGAAATCTAGGTATTCTGTACGCAATTTTACTTTTATTTTATTTTTTTAGATAATAATGATTTAGTGGTACAAGTCTTACTAATTAACCCATAGCTGGGGGGGAAGAGGTGAATTCATACCTTTCCTATTTCTGCGTAAGTCAATATAAAGAACCCGACGGGAATTGGAACTTGGATCTCCGATTAACAATTCTGAGCCATTATCTATTACACCGTCCGCACATCCAAGCTTACAGTACCTAGTATTCCCAAGCGGTCACCCATCTGGGTACTGACTAGGCTCGACGTTGCTTAACTTCAGTGATCATACAGGAACCTATGTTTCAACGTGATGTAGCCGTGAGCCCACGTTCTCAAGTGCAAGGGCATTAAAATGTTTTGGGGAATTATATCAGGTAAAACTAATTGCCATCTAAGGCGTGTGGGTAGACATTAGCCTCATTCACTCGAGTACCGTAGTCTCCACTGAGAGTTATGGAGCCAGCGTTCTCAACACTCTAGGCCAGGGGACGGCAACCTACGGTACGCGTGCCACACGTGGTACGCAAAGCAATTTCCAATGGCACGCAGCCGCAAATGACATCACGAAGTCCGAACCAATAACTACCACAACGCAAAGAAGAAATTTAGCTGTTTCAATTTTAATAGATACTAAAGTATCTTAACAAAATTACTGCTCTTACAAACAAATATACACAACAGATTCATAAAATCAAAAGAAAATGATTGAATACATCAACACAGATATAATGACAATATTCTCCACACGTGACAAATACTGACATTATTTTTCAGTTAAAAATATGAAAATAGCGTTTCTCTACATTCCAGTTGCTAGGTACATTCTGTTTTTGTTTTTATTAGTTACTTTGTTCATTTAATTTCATTTTCGTATTTTGCTTTGATAAAGTCCACACTCCCCTTTATTGGCCTCGTGTCACAATTTGTACTTTTTGTACGAATAAATATCAGTCCACATTGGACGAAACACGTCAGCAATTACCAGTTTTCCTATTGTCATTTTTATTCATAAATACTAAAGTATATATACTATATATTACCATATAATTTATACAATTTTAATATATGCTCAAGTATATACGCTATATATTACTATATAAAACATATTGTAGAACAGGTATATTGATTTTGATTTGTATAAAAACACGTAGGCTGTTGCCACACTGAATGATTTTAAAACCCTAATAGTTAGCCAAAGGTTGTCGATCTCTGCTCTAGGCGTTGCTTCTGTAGTTTACGTAGGCTGAAGAGTCCCTGCCCTTGTATTTAACCCAAAACCGGGTAAGATACATTCATACCATTCCCAAGGCTAATTGTGTGATAGTGACTGTAACAAACTCGACTGGATTTCGAACTCGGCCAGCTCTGAGCCACTCGTCATTATCGTAACAAATGACATAATATCGTAATTATAATCTGAGAAAAATATAATATAATAATAGATTTTTTGGCAACACGCGTCAGACCACGTATTTAGTATTTGTTTTTATTTCTGAAATGGGGTGTTGTAATTGTTAAATTATTTACATTGTTCGGACTGTTGTCTTCATCTTCGTAGCTATATTCTCGACGTTTCGGCCGTTTACGTTTCGGCCTCTTTCAGGATCTGTCTATATTTCTGAGATAAGGTATTGTAATTATTTACATTATTTAAATTGTTCGGGCTGTTGACCTCATCTTCGTTGCCATATTCATGACGTTTCGACCGTTCAGGTTTCGGTCTTCTTAAGAATATGTCTATATTTATGAGATGACATATTGTAATTAATAACATTATTTACATTGTTCGGACTGTTGTCATATTGACGACGTTTCGGCCGTTTACGCTTCGAACTTCTGGATCTGTCTTTATTTCTGAGATAAGGTGTTGTAATTATTTACATTGTTCGGACTGTTGTCCTCATCTTCATTGCCCTATTCATGACGTTTCGGATGTTGTACTCTTAGACATCTTCAGGATCTGTCTATATTTCGGAGATAAGGTGTTGTAATTATTTATACTATTTACATTGTTCGGACTGTTGTCATCATCTTCGTTGCCATATCCTCGACGTGTCGGTCGTTGTACACTCCGGCCTTTTTCAGGTGATTGGAATTTTGAACTGAACCCTTTATTTCGTCAGAAACATTGTGAATATGGCAACGAAAACGAGGACAACAGTCCGAACAATGTAAATATATGTAAGTATTTAGCATTGTTGAGATTATCGCGCTAACATTTTTGTCTCAATTTACAAACTCTACGTTTCGTTCAATTTCGCACACTAATTGATGAAATTTGAATGAGCTAATTTGCTTGGAAAAATACTTTGACAAAACCCCTATTTAGTAGATTTTACTCACCCTAGTAAAACCAACTGTATTTGAACCCTGTTACCTGCTTGCTCTTCTCCCTAATATTTGGTTTCAATTGGTTAATGTATGGCTATTTTAGAGGGCGTGACAGATGGTCGGGCGGAATGATGGAAGTGAGAGATTTATATATATATATATATATAGATGAAAAATATGAAAAATATATTACTGCGGAATCATTTTACATGTAAGATTCTGTAAGTAAATAAATAAATGTTACAGTTTCTCACATGCCATCAAGTAACCTCATGTTTGTTTGAAAATAGAAAATGTGTTCTATATTCAATAGCTTAGGCACATTATCACAATTTTGACAGGCGCCAATTAATATAAAGGCACTTTATTTATTTGCCCTTATTACATAAAATAAACATGCTATATAAATAAACAGAATTTATAGATAAACAGGCTATATAAAATCAAATATGTCAAAAAAGAAACTAGGTATTTACTCTGTCTACCCATGAAGACGAGTTGTGACACAAGGTCTGTTTTTACGGTGGAGACCCGAGCGCGTACACCCGGGCTAGGAACAAAAATTGCCCGCAGACCCCCGCAGCACCAGCAGTCATCGGTTGCGCTGGCCTCGGTGCGAGCACCGATCCCTCTCTCTGGAGCTTCGGGCAGCTGTTCCCCAGGGTAGGGCAACTCTCAGTATAATTTTCCTCAGTTGCGACTCTTTTCTTTGACAGTCCAACTGTGTTTGTACGTGTGTAGTGTGACGTTACGTTACATTTTATATCGACAGATATAGTTTTCACACAGGCCTTGTCTGACGATATATTGCTTTTTAAAATCAAGTTAACATCCTGCCAAATTCTGCAAATTTGTTGCAGTCATATTCTGGGGATAGAGTCATGAAGTTTCTTCGAAGCCAGCAAAAGATGGTGGAACAAATGAGCACGCATGCAGTCGAATATATCTATGTACAAAAATCGAAATACCTTCTTTGAAATTAGCTAAAACGCTGCGAACTTGTGTTTCCTCCCACTATACGAACAGTCACGTGCGCACGCATGCGCACACATACCCACGAACGCACATATATACATGGTGCAGCGGAAATACCTCCCACATAAACCTCCCATAAATACCCCGCACATTAGTGGCAATAGTGTCTTCATATACTAATGTCTGTCTTACCATTGTGTGGGTGGTATTTCTGGGAGATTTACAAGGGAGGTAATTCTGTCGCACACTGTATATAAGGTTCAGTCATTAATCATTTCCGCTTTTGTTTTCGAAATTTTGTAAAGTACAATTTCGTTTTATTCAGTTATACATTCGCCATTATTTGCAATGACATGTTGCCACTTATCAGGCAGCTCTTCGATACAGGCTTGATGCGAAAATGTGTTCGACGAATTGAAGTATCTGCTTTTCATCTAAAGGACGATCAATTTAGATATTTCAAAGGTCTTTGACAAGGTGTGGCATAAGGGCTTACTGCTCAAGCTCTCCAGCTATGAAGCCAAAGGAAGAGTTTTCTCAGTCACAATGTCCTTCCTAACGGATAGGTCTCTGAGGGTAGGTGTTAATAGCAAGTCTTCAGAATCCCAGGCGATCAACACGGGCGTTCCCCAAGGTTCCTTTTTCGGTCCAAATCTCTTCCTCCTCTACATAAATCTTCTGCCTAATTGTATACTCTGATCAACTATGCTGATATATGGGTTCTGATATACAACGATATATGGGTTCTTTTTCATTCTTTTTATATGCCATGACCTTTCAGTACGTAGGCGATCATAGCTTCACTTCCTTCTCAGCTCCGAACAAGATACTTCCTCCTGCTTCCTCCCTCAGACCACCATCTGTCATCCACTTGCTTAAGTCCGCCAGGTATTTCCCGCGTTGTTTTCCCTTGTCTCTCTTTTCCTCTATTCGACCCGTGAGTATCAGATTCTCCAGGCCTCCCTTCCTCATTATGTGACCCAGAAACTTCAGCTGTCTACTTCTGATATTAAGTAGAAGCCTCCTCCTTTTTTGCAACCTATCTAAGACCTCATCGTTGCTCAAACTCTCGGTCCATAATATCCTTAGCATCCTTCTGTAGAACCACATCACTGTCGCCTCGAGTCTCTTCTTCATCTTTGAGGAAATCGTCCAATATTCGCTGCCGTAAAGGAGGTCAGATGTCACGTAACAGTTCAGTATTCTTTTCTTTGTTACCAAAGAAATCCTCCTGTCTCGAAATACTCTGCCAGCTTTTGGAATGTGTCCTTGGCCATCCCAATTCGTCTACGGATCTCAGTGTCGCACTTACCGTACTCTGTCAAGACGCCTCCCAGATATTTAAACTTCGGCATCTGCTTGATTCTCGTGTTTCCGACCTTCAAATCGCATTTCAGGTTCATCCTCTCATTGATGACCATGCAGTATGTCTTCTTATAGTCTATGCTTAGTCCTTTCTTCTCACTCTCCGTCGCCACCTTCTGTAGGAGATTTTGTAGTTTCTTTTCCGAGTCTGCTATCAGAACTGTGTCATCTGTGTTTCTTATATTGTTAAGATTGCGGCCGCCAATGCTAAATCACGGTAGGGTTTCAAATTCTCTCAGAATTGCCTCGCTGTATAGGTTGAACAGGTCGGGTGAGAAGACGTATCCTTGCCATACGCGATATATGGGTACACCTCCAAAACCTTCAACGTGAAAAAGTGTTCGAAGAACTGTTTTATCTCCTTTTCATTTGAAAATTCTTCCTCACCAACGCATTTTGCAGCGACCTCAAAAAGTAGTGGGACAGAACATACTAATAATGTTCCAAATTTTTCCTGTCTAACTATTATTAACATGACAGTCCCTGCAGACTGTAATGTGTCTTTGAAGAACTTCAAGAATTATACACGGACCTTAAATCGAAATCTCAAAAGTGAGGATATCAACAATTCCAGTTGTAGTTGGAGCTCTCGGTTTGATAGGAAAAGGTTCCCACACGCACATTGAAGGGATCCCTGATAGCCCAAATCTGAAAGAAACACACAAAAAAATTACTCACAAGTACAGGTCACACTTTGCAAACGGCTTTATCTATGCAAAATCTGTGTGATCATTGTTTTGTTTGTTTGTTTGTTTGTTTGTTTTCTGGAATATTGTTCAGTGAAAAATGCCATGATGCCATTTCTGACCTTAGGTCTCTGGTTGGGAACCGGAAAGAAATGAGTATACAACAGGAATCAAAGGATATAAAATAATAACGCAACTTCTACGGGAAGGAAACTGAAAAAAATTGGTATGAACACCACCCAGACCCAGTTACGGAGATAGGACCTGTAACAATTTTATGGGACTACACAATACACAGAGACAGAACAATCAAAGCCAACCGCCCGGATATTGTTATTAGAGACCACAAAAAAAAAGTGCCTCCTTATTGATATGGCAGTCCCTGCAGACTGCAATGTATCTTTGAAGATCTTCAAAAAGCTATCAAAATACAAATCGAAATCTCAAAAATGTGGCACATGGGAACATCAACAATCCCCGTTGTAGTTGGAGCCCTCAGATTGGTTGGAAAATATTCTAGTAGACTAATTGAAGGAATTCCTGGAAGCACATGCCTTAAAGAAATACAAAAAAATGTTCTTACGAAAGGCTTTATTTAGGTAAAATATATATTTTTTTAATTGGTCAGTAGAAAATGTAATGATGCCATTTATATACTTAGGTCTCTGGGGGGGACCTGGAAAGTAAGGTGTACACATCAGAAATCAAAGGAAATAAAAAAATAATAATAATGATCATAATAATAATAAGCCCATAAAAAGTTTTAAAAAATATTTAATAATTGAAGAGAAAGATGCTGATGATGGTGATGATAGCAGAAAAAGGAAAAAGGAGAAATTAAAAGAGGAAGAGGATTAA
Source organism: Acanthosepion pharaonis (assembly GCA_903632075.3). Lineage (NCBI taxonomy): Eukaryota > Metazoa > Mollusca > Cephalopoda > Sepiida > Sepiidae > Acanthosepion > Acanthosepion pharaonis. The sequence continues at coordinate 49,358 of CAHIKZ030005610.1, forward strand.
GATTTTGGAGAAAAATGCTAAAGAAGGAAGAAGGGGGAGTGTAAAAAAAGAGGAAGAAATAAGAAGTTAAAGAAGAAGATAAATGTAAGAAAAAGAAGAGGAACAAGAAGCAGAAAGGCTGAAGAAAGTGGGGAGGGGTTGGAAAAGAAGCAAAATAAAGTTGAAAAATGAAGAAAAAGAGAATGAAGAAGTCATAAAGGTGTTAGAGTGTAGAAAAGAATAAAAAGAGGGAAGAGGATAAAGAAAGAGAGAAAGAAGAAAGATTGTAGAGAAGAATAAAAAGACGGAAGAGGATAAAAAAGAGAGAAAGACGAAAGAGTGTAGAGAAGAATAAAAAGACTGTAGAGGATAAAGAAAGAGAGAAAGAAGAAAGAGTGTAGAGAAGAATAAAAAGACTGAAGAGGATAAAGAAAGAGAGAAAGAAGAAAGAGTGTAGAGAAGAATAAAAAGACTGAAGAGGATAAAAAAGAAAAAGAGAGAAAGAATAAAAAGAAAGAGGATAAAGAAAGAGAAAGAAGAATAAAAAGACGGAAGAGGATAAAGAAAGAGAGAAAGAAGAAAGAGGTAGAGAAGACTAAAAAGACGGAAGAGGATAAAGAAAGAGAGAAAGAAGAAAGAGTGTAGAGAAGAATAAAAAGACTGAAGAGGATAAAGAAAGAGAGAAAGAAGAAAAGTGTAGAGAAGACTAAAAAGAATGAAGAGGATAAAGAAAGAGAGAAAGAAGAAAGAGTGTAGAGAAGACTAAAAAGACGGAAGAGGATAAAGAAAGAGAGAAAGAAGAAAGAGTGTAGAGAAGAATAAAAAGACGGAAGAGGATAAAGAAAGAGAGAAAGGAGAAAGAGTGTAGAGAGAAGAATAAAAGACTGAAGAGGATAAAGAAAGAAGAAGAAAGAGTGTAGTGAAGAATAAAAAGACTGAAGAGGATAAAGAAAGAGAGAAAGAAAAGAAAGATTGAGAAGACTAAAAAGACGGAAGAGGATAAAAAGAAAGAGAGAAAGGAGAAAGAGTGTAGAGAAGAATAAAAAAGACTGAAGAGGATAAAGAAAGAGAGAAAGAAGAAAGAGTGTAGTGAAGAAAAAAAGACTGAAGAGGATAAAAAGAAAGAGAAAGAAGAAAGATTGTAGAGAAGACTAAAAAGACGGAAGAGGAAAAGAAAGAGAAAGGAGAAAGAGTGTAGAGAAGAATAAAAAGACTGAAGAGGATAAAGAAAGAGAGAAAGAAGAAAAGTGTAGAGAAGACTAAAAAGACTGAAGAGGATAAAGAAAGAGAGAAAGAAGAAAGAGTGTAGAGAAGACTAAAAAGACGGAAGAGGATAAAGAAAGAGAGAAAGAAGAAAGAGTGTATAGAAGAATAAAAAGACTGAAGAGGATAAAGAAAGAGAGAAAGAAGAAAGAGTGTAGTGAAAAATAAAAAGACTGAAGAGGATAAAGAAAGAAAGAAAGAAGAAAGAGTGTAGAGAAGAATAAAAAGACTGAAGAGGATAAAGAAAGAGAGAAAGAAGAAAGAGTGTAGAGAAGACTAAAAAGACGGAAGAGGATAAAGAAAGAGAGAAAGAAGAAAGAGTGTAGAGAAGAATAAAAAGACTGAAGAGGATAAAGAAAGAGAGAAAGAAGAAAGATTGTAGAGAAGACTAAAAAGACGGAAGAGGATAAAGAAAGAGAGAAAGGAGAAAGAGTGTAGAGAAGAATAAAAAGACTGAAGAGGATAAAGAAAGACAGAAAGAAGAAGGAGTGTAGAGAAGACTAAAAAGACTGAAGAGGATAAAGAAAGAGAGAAAGAAGAAAGAGTGTAGAGAAGAATAAAAAGAATGAAGAGGATAAAGAAAGAGAGAAAGAATAAAAAGAGTGTAGAGAAGAATAAAAAAGACGGAAGAGGATAAAGAAAGAGAGAAAGAAGAAAGATTGTAGAGAAGACTAAAAAAGACGGAAGAGGATAAAGAAAGAGAGAAAGAAGAAAGAGGTAGAGAAGAAAAAAAAAGACTGAAGAGGATAAAGAAAAGAGAGAAAAGAAGAAAGAGTGTAGAGAAGACTAAAAAGACGGAAGAGGATAAAGAAAGAGAGAAAGAAGAAAGATTAAGAGAAGACTAAAAAGACGGAAGAGGATAAAGAAAGAGAGAAAGGAGAAAAGAGTGTAGAGAAGAAAAAAAGACTGAAGAGGATAAAGAAAGAGAAAGAAGAAAAGAGTGTAGAGAAGAATAAAAAAGACGGAAGAGGATAAAGAAAGAGAGAAAGAAGAAAGAAGAAAGAGAAGAATAAAAAGACGGAAGAGGATAAAGAAAGAGAGAAAAAAAAAGAGTGTAGAGAAGACTAAAAGACGGAAGAGGATAAAGAAAGAGAGAAAGAAGAAAGAGTGTAGAGAAGAATAAAAAGACTGAAGAGGATAAAGAAAGAGAGAAAGAAAAAAAGTAGAGAAGACTAAAAAGAATGAAGAGGATAAAGAAAGAGAGAAAGAAGAAAAGTGTAGAGAAGACTAAAAAAAGACGGAAGAGGATAAAGAAAGAGAGAAAGAAGAAAGAAAGAGAAGAAAAAAGACGGAAGAGGATAAAGAAAGAGAGAAAGGAGAAAGAGTGTAGAGAAGAATAAAAAGACTGAAGAGGATAAAGAAAGAGAGAAAGAAGAAAGAGTGTAGTGAAGAATAAAAAGACTGAAGAGGATAAAGAAAGAGAGAAAGAAGAAAGATTGTAGAGAAGACTAAAAAGACGGAAGAGGATAAAGAAAGAGAGAAAGGAGAAAGAGTGTAGAGAAGAATAAAAAGACTGAAGAGGATAAAGAAAGAGAGAAAGAAGAAAGAGTGTAGTGAAGAATAAAAAGACTGAAGAGGATAAAGAAAGAGAGAAAGAAGAAAGATTGTAGAGAAGACTAAAAAGACGGAAAAGGATAAAGAAAGAGAGAAAGGAGAAAGAGTGTAGAGAAGAATAAAAAGACTGAAGAGGATAAAGAAAGAGAGAAAGAAGAAAAGTGTAGAGAAGACTAAAAAGACTGAAGAGGATAAAGAAAGAGAGAAAGAAGAAAGAGTGTAGAGAAGACTAAAAAGACGGAAGAGGATAAAGAAAGAGAGAAAGAAGAAAGAGTGTATAGAAGAATAAAAAGACTGAAGAGGATAAAGAAAGAGAAAGAAGAAAGAGGTAGTGAAAAATAAAAAAGACTGAAGAGGATAAAGAAAGAAAAAAAGAAGAAAGAGTGTAGAGAAGAAAAAAAGACTGAAGAGGATAAAGAAAAGAGAAAGAAGAAAGAGTGTAGAGAAGAAGAAAAAGACGGAAAGGATAAAAGAGAGATAAAAAAAAGAGAAGAAGAAAAAGACTGAAGAGGATAAAGAAAGAGAGAAAAAGAAAGATTGTAGAGAAGACTAAAAAGACGGAAGAGGATAAAGAAAGAAAGGAAGAAAGAGTGTAGAGAAGAAAAAAAGACTGAAGAGGATAAAGAAAGAGAGAAAGAAGAAAGGAGGTAGAGAAGAATAAAAAAAAAGACTGAAAAGGATAAAGAAACAGAGAAAGAAGAAAGAGTGTAGAGAAGAATAAAAAGACTGAAGAGGATAAAGAAAGAGAGAAAGAAGAAAGAGTGTAGAGAAGAATAAAAAGACTGAAGAGGATAAGGAAAGAGAGAAAGAAGAAAGATTGTAGAGAAGACTAAAAAGACTGAAGAGGATAAAGAAAGAGAGAAAGAAGAAAGAGTGTAGAGAAGAATAAAAAGAATGAAGAGGATAAAGAAAGAGAGAAAGAAGAAAGAGTGTAGAGAAGAATAAAAAGACGGAAGAGGATAAAGAAAGAGAGAAAGAAGAAAGATTGTAGAGAAGACTAAAAAGACGGAAGAGGATAAAGAAAGAGAGAAAGAAGAAAGAAGAAAGAGAAGAATAAAAAGACGGAAGAGGATAAAGAAAGAGAAAGAATAAAAGAAGAGAAGAATAAAAAAGACGGAAGAGGATAAAGAAAGAGAGAAAGGAAAAAGATTGAAGAAAGAATAAAAGACTGAAGAGGATAAAGAAAGAAAGAGAAAGAAGAAAGAGAAGAAAGAAGAAAAAAAGACTGAAGAGGATAAAGAAAGAGAGAAAGAAGAAAGATTGAAAGAGAAGACTAAAAAAGACGGAAGAGGATAAAGAAAGAGAGAAAGGAGAGAAAGATTGTAGAGAAGAATAAAAAGACTGAAGAGGATAAAGAAAGAGAGAAAGAAGAAAGAGTGTAGAGAAGAATAAAAAGACGGAAGAGGATAAAGAAAGAGAGAAAGAAGAAAGATTGTAGAGAAGACTAAAAAAGACGGAAAGGATAAAGAAAAGAGAAAAGGAGAAAGATGTAGAGAAGAATAAAAAAAGACTGAAGAGGATAAAGAAAGAGAGAAAGAAGAAAGAGTGTAGAGAAGAATAAAAAGACGGAAGAGGATAAAGAAAGAGAGAAAGAAGAAAGATTGTAGAGAAGACTAAAAAGACGGAAGAGGATAAAGAAAGAGAGAAAGAAGAAAGAGTGTAGAGAAGAATAAAAAGACTGAAGAGGATAAAGAAAGAGAGAAAGAAGAAAGAGTGTAGAGAAGAATAAAAAGACGGAAGAGGATAAAGAAAGAGAGAAAGAAGAAAGATTGTAGAGAAGACTAAAAAGACGGAAGAGGATAAAGAAAGAGAGAAAGAAGAAAAATTGTAGAGAAGACTAAAAAGACGGAAGAGGATAAAGAAAGAGAGAAAGGAGAAAGAGTGTAGAGAAGAATAAAAAGACTGAAGAGGATAAAGAAAGAGAAAAAGAAGAAAAGTGTAGAGAAGAATAAAAAAGACGGAAGAGGATAAAGAAAGAGAGAAAGAAAGATTGTAGAGAAGACTAAAAAAGACGGAAGAGGATAAAGAAAAAGAGAAAGGAGAAAGAGTGTAGAGAAGAATAAAAAGACTGAAGAGGATAAAGAAAGAGAGAAAAAGAAGAAAAAGTGTAAGAGAAGAATAAAAGAAAAAGAGGAAGAGGAGAGAGAAAGAAAGAGAAAGAAGAAAAGATAAAGAAAGAGAAGACGAAGTGAAGAAGAGAATAAAGAAAGAGAGAGAAAGAAGAAAAGAGTGTAGAGAAGAAAAAAAAAGACTGAAGAGAGGAAAAGAAAGAGAGAAAGAAGAAAGAGTGTAGAGAAGACAAAAAAGACGGAAGAGGATAAAGAAAGAGAGAAAGAAGAAAGAGTGTAGAGAAGAATAAAAAGACTGAAGAGGATAAAGAAAGAGAGAAAGAAGAAAGATTGTAGAGAAGACTAAAAAGACCGAGGAGGATAAAGAAAGAGAGAAAGGAGAAAGAGTGTAGAGAAGAATAAAAAGACTGAAGAGGATAAAGAAAGAGGGAAAGAAGAAAGAGTGTAGAGAAGAATAAAAAGACTGAAAAGGATAAAGAAAGAGAGAAAGAAAAAAGAGTGTAGAGAAGAATAAAAAAAGACTGAAGAGGATAAAGAAAGAGAGAAAAGAAGAAAGAGGAAAAGAAGAATAAAAAAGACTGAAGAGGATAAAGAAAGAGAGAAAGAAGAAAGATTGTAGAGAAGACTAAAAAGACTGAAGAGGATAAAGAAAGAGAGAAAGAAGAAAGAGTGTAGAGAAGAATAAAAAGACTGAAGAGAATAAAGAAAGAGAGAAAGAAGAAAGAGTGTAGAGAAGAATAAAAAGACGGAAGAGGATAAAGAAAGAGAGAAAGGAGAAAGAGTGTAGAGAAGAATAAAAAGACTGAAGAGGATAAAGAAAGAGAGAAAGAAGAAGGAGGTAGAGAAGAATAAAAGACTGAAAAGGATAAAGAAAGAGAGAGAGAAAGAAAGAGTGTAGAGAAGAAAAAAGACTGAAGAGGATAAAGAAAGAGAGAAAGAAGAAAGAGTGTAGAGAAGAATAAAAAAGACTGAAGAGGATAAGGAAAGAGAGAAAGAAGAAAGATTGTAGAGAAGACTAAAAGACTGAAGAGGATAAAGAAAGAGAGAAAGAAGAAAGAGGTAGAGAAGAATAAAAAAGAATGAAGAGGATAAAGAAAAGAGAAAGAAGAAAGAGGTAGAGAAGAATAAAAAAAAGACGGAAGAGGATAAAGAAAAAGAGAAAGAAGAAAGATTGTAGAGAGAAGACTAAAAAGACGGAAGAGGATAAAGAAAAGAGAAAGAAGAAAGAGGTAGAGAAGAATAAAAAGACTGAAGAGGATAAAGAAAGAGAGAAAGAAGAAAGAGTGTAGAGAAGAATAAAGAGACGGAAGAGGATAAAGAAAGAGAGAAAGAAGAAAGATTGTAGAGAAGACTAAAAAGACGGAAGAGGATAAAGAAAGAGAGAAAGGAGAAAGAGTGTAGAGAAGAATAAAAAGACTGAAGAGGATAAAGAAAGAGAGAAAGAAGAAAGAGTATAGAGAAGAATAAAAAGACGGAAGAGGATAAAGAAAGAGAGAAATAAGAAAGATTGTAGAGAAGACTAAAAAGACGGAAGAGGATAAAGAAAGAGAGAAAGAAGAAAGAGTGTAGAGAAGAATAAAAAGACTGAAGAGGATAAAGAAAGAGAGAAAGAAGAAAGAGTGTAGAGAAGAATAAAAAGACGGAAGAGGATAAAGAAAGAGAGAAAGAAGAAAGATTGTAGAGAAGACTAAAAAGACGGAAGAGGATAAAGAAAGAGAAAAGAAGAAAGATTGTAGAGAAGACTAAAAAGACGGAAGAGGATAAAGAAAGAGAGAAAGAGAAAGAGTGTAGAGAAGAATAAAAAGACTGAAGAGGATAAAAAAAAGAGAAAAGAAGAAAGAGGTAGAGAAGAATAAAAGACGGAAGAAGATAAAGAAAGAGAGAAAGAAGAAAGATTGTAGAGAAGACTAAAAAAGACGGAAGAGGATAAAGAAAAAGAGAAAGGAGAAAGAGTGTAGAGAAGAATAAAAAGACTGAAGAGGATAAAAAAAAAAAAAGAAAAAAAGTGTAGAGAAGACTAAAAAGACTGAAGAGGATAAAGAAAGAGAGAAAGAAGAAAGAGTGTAGAGAAGAATAAAAAGACGGAAGAGGATAAAGAAAGAGAGAAAGAAGAAAGAGTGTAGAGAAGAATAAAAAGACTGAAGAGGATAAAGAAAGAGAGAAAGAAGAAAGAGTGTAGAGAAGAATAAAAAGACTGAAAAGGATAAAGAAAGAGAGAAAGAAGAAAGAGGTAGAGAAGAATAAAAAAGACTGAAGAGGATAAAGAAAGAGAGAAAGAAGAAAGATTGGAAGAGAAGAATAAAAAGACTGAAGAGGATAAAGAAAGAGAGAAAGAAGAAAGATTGTAGAGAAGAATAAAAAGACTGAAGAGGATAAAGAAAGAGAAGAAAGAAGAGAAGAGAGAATAATAAAAAGACTGAAGAGGATAAAAAAGAGAGAAGAAAAGAGGTTAGAAGAATAAAAAGACGGAAGAGGATAAAGAAAAGAAAAAGAAGAAAGATTGTAGGAGAAGAAAAAAGACGGAAGAGGAAGAGGATAAAGAAAGAAAGAAAAGAGTGAAGAAGAAGAAGAAAAAGACTGAAGAGGATAAAAGAAAGAGAGAAAGAAGGAAGAAAGAGAAGAAAAAAGACGGAAGAGGATAAAGAAAGAGAGAAAGAAGAAAGATTGTAGAGAAGACTAAAAAGACGGAAGAGGATAAAAAGAAAGAGAGAAAAAGAAGAAGAGTGTAGAGAAGAATAAAACGACTGAAGAGGATAAAGAAAGAGAGAAAGAAGAAAGAGTGTAGAGAAGAATAAAAAGACGGAAGAGGATAAAGAAAGAGAGAAAGAAGAAAGATTGTAGAGAAGACTAAAAAGACGGAAGAGGATAAAGAAAGAGAGAAAGAAGAAAGATTGTAGAGAAGACTAAAAAGACGGAAGAGGATAAAGAAAGAGAGAAAGGAGAAAGAGTGTAGAGAAGAAAAAAAAAAGACGGAAGAGGATAAAGAAGTTTTGAGAAAGAAGAAAATTTGTAGAGAAGAAAAAAAAGACGGAAGAGGATAAAGAAAAGAGAAAGAAGAAAGAGGTAGAGAAGAACAAAAAGACGGAAGAGGATAAAGAAAAGAGAGAAAAAGAAAGAGGTAGAGAAGAAAAAAAAAAGACGGAAGAGGATAAAAGAAAGAGAGAAAGAAGAAAGATTGTAGAGAAGACTAAAAAGACGGAAGAGGATAAAGAAAGAGAGAAAGAAGAAAGAGTGTAGAGAAGAATAAAAAGACTGAAGAGGATAAAGAAAGAGAGAAAGAAGGAAGAGTGTAGAGAAGAATAAAAAGAAGAGGAGGATAAAGAAAGAGAGAAAGAAGAAAGATTGTAGAGAAGACTAAAAAAAGACGGAAGAGGATAAGAAAAGAGAAAGAAGAAAGAGTGTAGAGAAGAATAAAACGACTGAAGAGGATAAAGAAAGAGAGAAAGAAGAAAGAGTGTAGAGAAGAATAAAAAGACGGAAGAGGATAAAGAAAGAGAGAAAGAAGAAAGATTGTAGAGAAGACTAAAAAGACGGAAGAGGATAAAGAAAGAGAGAAAGGAGAAAGAGTGTAGAGAAGAATAAAAAGACTGAAGAGGATAAAGAAAGAGAGAAAGAAGAAAGAGTGTAGAGAAGACTAAATAGACTGAAGAGGATAAAGAAAGGGAGAAAGAAGAAAGATTGTAGAGAAGAATAAAAAGACGGAAGAGGATAAAGAAAGAGAGAAAGAAGAAAGATTGTAGAGAAGAATAAAAAGACGGAAGAGGATAAAGAAAAAGAGAAAGAAGAAAGAGTGTAGAGAAGAATAAAAAGACGGAAGAGGATAAAGAAAGAGAGAAAGAAGAAAGAATGTAGAGAAGAATAAAAAGACGGAAGTGGATAAAGAAAGAGAGAAAGAAGAAAGATTGTAGAGAAGAATAACAAAGACGGAAGAGGATAAAGAAAGAGAGAAAGAAGAAAGAGTGTAGAGAAGAATAAAAAGACTGAAGAGGATAAAGAAAGAGAGAAAGAAGAAAGAATGTATAGAAGACTAAAAAGACTTAAGAGGATAAAGAAAGAGAGAAAGAAGAAAGATTGTAGAGAAGAATAAAAAGACGGAAGAGGATAAAGAAAGAGAGAAAGAAGAAAGAGTGTAGAGAAGACTAAATAGACTGAAGAGGATAAAGAAAGGGAGAAAGAAGAAAGATTGTAGAGAAGAATAATAAGACGGAAGAGGATAAAGAAAGAGAGAAAGAAGAAAGAGTGTAGAGAAGAATAAAAAGACGGAAGAGGATAAAGAAAGAGAGAAAGAAGAAAGAGTGTAGAGAAGAATAAAAAGACGGAAGAGGATAAAGAAAGAGAGAAAGAAGAAAGAGTGTAGAGAAGAATAAAAAGACGGAAGAGGATAAAGAATGAGAGAAAGACGAAAGATTGTAGAGAAGAATAAAAAGACGGAAGAGGATAAAGAAAGAGAGAAAGAAGAAAGAATGTAGAGAAGAATAAAAAGACTGAAGAGGATAAAGAAAGAGAGAAAGAAGAAAGAATGTATAGAAGACTAAAAAGACTTAAGAGGATAAAGAAAGAGAGACAGAAGAAAGATTGTAGAGAAGAATAAAAAGACGGAAGAGGATAAAGAAAGAGAGAAAGAAGAAAGAGTGTAGAGAAGACTAAATAGACTGAAGAGGATAAAGAAAGGGAGAAAGAAGAAAGATTGTAGAGAAGAATAAAAAGACGGAAGAGGATAAAGAAAGAGAGAAAGAAGAAAGATTTTAGAGAAGAATAAAAAGACGGAAGAGGATAAAGAAAGAGAGAAAGAAGAAAGATTGTAGAGAGAAGAAAAAAAGACGGAAGAGGATAAAGAAAGAGAGAAAAGAAGAAAGAGTGAAAGAGAAGAATAAAAAGACGGAAGAGGAAAAAGAAAGAGAGAAAGAAGAAAGAATGTAGAGAAGAATAAAAGACTGAAGAGGATAAAGAAAGAGAGAAAGAAGAAAGATTGTAGAGAAGAATAAAAAGACGGAAGAGGATAAAGAAAGAGAGAAAGAAGAAAGAGTGTAGAGAAGAATAAAAAGACTGAAGAGGATAAAGAAAGAGAGAAAGAAGAAAGAATGTATAGAAGACTAAAAAGACTTAAGAGGATAAAGAAAGGGAGAAAGAAGAAAGATTGTAGAGAAGAATAAAAAGACGGAAGAGGATAAAGAAAGAGAGAAAGAAGAAAGAGTTTAGAGAAGACTAAATAGACTGAAGAGGATAAAGAAAGGAGAAAGAAGAAAGATGAAGAAGAAGAATAAAAAGACGGAAGAGGATAAAGAAAGAGAGAAAGAAAGAAAGATTGTAGAGAAGAATAAAAAGACGGAAGAGGATAAAGAAAGAGAGAAAGAAGAAAGAGTGTAGAGAAGAATAAAAAGACGGAACAGGATAAAGAAAGAGAGAAAGAAGAAAGAGTGTAGAGAAGAATAAAAAGACGGAAGAGGATAAAGAAAGAGAGAAAGAAGAAAGAATGTAGAGAAGAATAAAAAGACTGAAGAGGATAAAGAAAGAGAGAAAGAAGAAAGATTGTAGAGAAGAATAAAAAGATGGAAGAGGATAAAGAAAGAGAGAAAGAAGAAAGAATGTAGAGAAGAATAAAAAGACTGAAGAGGATAAAGAAAAGAGAGAAAGAAGAAAGATTGTAGAGAAGAAGAAAAAAAGACGGAAGAGGATAAAGAAAGAGAGAAAGAAGAAAGAGTGTAGAGAAGAATAAAAAGACTGAAGAGGATAAAGAAAGAGAGAAAGAAGAAAGAATGTATAGAAGACTAAAAAGACTTAAGAGGATAAAGAAAGGGAGAAAGAAGAAAGATTGTAGAGAAGAATAAAAAGACGGAAGAGGATAAAGAAAGAGAGAAAGAAGAAAGAGTTTAGAGAAGACTAAATAGACTCAAGGGGATAAAGAAAGGGAGAAAGAAGAAAGATTGTAGAGAAGAATAAAAAGACGGAAGAGGATAAAGAAAGAGAGAAAGAAGAAAGAGTTTAGAGAAGACTAAATAGACTCAAGGGGATAAAGAAAGGGAGAAAGAAGAAAGATTGTAGAGAAGAATAAAAAGATGGAAGAGTATAAAGAAAGAGAGAAAGAAGAAAGAGTGTAGAGAAGAATAAAAAGACGGAAGAGGATAAAGAAAGAGAGAAAGAAGAAAGAATGTAGAGAAGAATAAAAAGACTGAAGAGGATAAAGAAAGAGAGAAAGAAGAAATATTGTAGAGAAGAATAAAAAGACGGAAGAGGATAAAGAAAGAGAGAAAGAAGAAAGAATGTAGAGAAGAATAAAAAGACTGAAGAGGATAAAGAAAGAGAGAAAGAAGAAAGAATGTATAGACGACTAAAAAGACTTAAGAGGATAAAGAAAGAGAGAAAGAAGAAAGATTGTAGAGAAGAATAAAAAGACGGAAGAGGATAAAGAAAGAGAGAAAGAAGAAAGAATGTAGAGAAGAATAAAAAGGCTGAAGAGGATAAAGAAAGAGAGAAAGAAAAAAGATTGTAGAGAAGAATAAAAAGACGGAAGAGGATAAAGAAAGAGAGAAAGAAGAAAGAGTGTAGAGAAGACTAAAAAGACTGAAGAGGATAAAGAAAGAGAGAAAGAAGAAAGAATCTATAGAAGAATAAAAAGACGGAAGAGGATAAAGAAAGAGAGAAAGAAGAAAGATTGTAGAGAAGAATAAAAAGACGGAAGAGGATAAAGAAAGAGAGAAAGAAGAAAGAATGTATAGAAGACTAAAAAGACTGAAGAGGATAAAGAAAGAGATAAAGAAGAAAGAATGTATAGAAGAATAAAAAGACGGAAGAGGATAAAGAAAAAGAGAAAGAAGAAAGATTGTAGAGAAGAATAAAAAGACTGAAGAGGATAAAGAAAGAGAGAAAGAAGAAAGAGTGTAGAGAAGACTAAAAAGACTGAAGAGGATAAAGAAAGAGAGAAAGAAGAAAGAATGTATAGAAGAATAAAAAGACGGAAGAGGATAAAGAAAGAGAGAAAGAAGAAAGAGTGTAGAGAAGACTAAAAAGACTGAAGAGGATAAAGAAAGAGAGAAAGAAGAAAGATTGTAGAGAAGACTAAAAAGACGGAAGAGGATAAAGAAAGAGAGAAATAAGAAAGATTGTAGAGAAGAATAAAAAGACTGAAGAGGATATAGAAAGAGAGAAAGAAGAAAGAGTGTAGAGAAGAATAAAAAGACGGAAGAGGATAAAGAAAGAGAGAAAGAAGAAAGACTGTTTAGAAAACTAAAACGACGGAAGATTAAGGTAAAGAGAAAGAAAAGAAAAATGGCTGCCAGTTATATGTTGTTGATGCTAATCAAAATAATATAATTACTAATAGAAATCTGAGTCATAAAAGTATTAGAAAAATAAGGCTTCGGAAAGCTACCTCTACTAAATGGTTATCAAAACTTTGTTGGATTGGAGAAGAGAAAAGAAAACATTTGGCAACACGTGGTACCTGTTCGTCTTTATAATTCGACTGATTAGTCGGATAACGCGGTTCTTATTTCTTGTGTACACCAAACACGGTTCGTATTACGTACAGCGCCACCTAGGCCAAGTACATGAGTTGCGACCAGCTGTTCTGTTTACATATTTAATTAGAAGTCGAGGAATCAGGGCCAACTATTTCAGAGTAATTAATGACGAACGTCCGCCTAGAAAAACATTAAGCAAAAGAGAAAAACCGCAGGGAAGAGAATTTGAGAATATATATATATATATATATATATATATATATATATATTGTCTCATTTCACCACTTTTCGTTTCCATATCCTACTGACAGGCACAGAGGCGCATTTTCTGTTAATAAGATTTCTCGAATATTTAAGACGTTAGACGAAAATAAAATATTGTTTAAAATAAATAACTAAAACGGTGCGTCTACTTAGATAACGTTTAAGGTGATTATATATATATATATATATATATATATATATATATATATATATATATATATATATATATATTATAAAATAAATATGATATCTATTAATACTAGCAAATAATATAAGTAAAATTATGTACCACATATTAAACTTAAAAGAGTGCTTTTAAGTGGTAATTATAAGAATAAAGCGATAATTATTATTAAAATGTAAATTAAAACCTTGAATACTTATCGAAGGTCAACTCAGAGTTTTCTAATGTTTCAATCACGTATCAGGACTCTCAGCATGAATGCATGTATTAATCAATGCAGTCCCAATTAGTGATTGAAAAATTACGAAACTCTGATTTAATCTTTGATAAGTATTAAACAGTTTATACTTCTGTTTTAAAATGATGATTGGTTTAGTCTTACATGGAGCACTTTATTAGCAAAATGTTTTTAAAATGTTATATATGTTATATAATTTTACATATAAATATATATTTTCATTTTTGGATTATGTTTCCGATTCCTTCTAAAATTTCTCATTCTCTTTCACTTCCGTCTTAGTGGCATCATCGCTTGCTTGGGATGAAATGATTAAATTTAATATGCGTTTAATAATTTTACTTATATTATTTGCTATTATTAAATATATATATATGGGTATGTGGCCGAGTGGTTAGAACGTTCGTATTCTGACGGGGTTCGAATCTAACCATGGTCGATTTGTCGATCCCATCGTGCGGCACCTTTGGAAAGTGCGTGAAAACCATACAGTAAAATTGGTTAGACAGAACCCTGTGCTAGCACGAAGTCATCGTGGCCGAGGGCTTGAGTGTACTGGCCTTCTTCATATTGTTGATCACGCTAGATAGCACGCTCTTTCTCAACTTCTGCTCAGCATAGTTGCAGTATGAACGACAAAACAGAATATATATATATATATATATATATATATATATATATATATATATATATATATATATATATATATATATATATAATTATTTTTTATAAAAAAAATATATTTATGACATAAATATGTTATAAAATAACTACAAAAATAGCCATTTTGTTTCAACACCCCTGGTGTCTTATCAAGTGATGATGTCGAATATAAAATAAATGGTTTTAAAAGTTTCAAATTAATTAACGATCCTTCGCTAAGAGAAAACGTTGTTACAAAAGCTAGAATGACCAATCAAAACCCAAGTATAGGAAGATTCAAAAGCTTAACAACGAAATCATATTATAATAGCTATTCATATCTTTAAAATACGAGCAATATTAAAAAGAATTTATTCTAACCAATAATTGTTAAATTATATGATAAAATTTGTTATTAAAATTAAAAACTGCCAATTTTAAAATCCAAATTTAATAACTATTAAGTTTAAAAACTATAAAATAACTAAGAAAAGAAAAAATACATATGTTATTCAATTTATTTCTTCGTTGAAATTACGTTAGAACAGACGCTACAATATCCGGTCATCTGACCATACATGTATATATATTTTAATCCCAAGTGTGTGAATGGGGTCTAAACTGACGCGCAAAACAACACAAACAGATTATAATACATAAGCACCCAGGCATATTTAGATATATATATATACACACAAAAAAGCGACGAGACAGGAACATCTCCACAGCCCTTTATGAAAAAAGAAAACGGGGAAACCAACACCTACACACACACACAATTAAAAGTGAATGCACTTTCCATACACATAGACACCGATAAATACATGTACGCACATCCACAGACATTGACCTTGACAATCAGATACCGCAACCAATAAATATTTAAGGCTAAATGTATCATTAAGCAAATGTTAGCCACTTATTAAAATATAACTTAAGCAAGCAAATATACAAATATAAAATAGTTAAAAAAATAATATTATTTAATATATTAAAACGAAAATTCCAAAACCACAAATATCAATAAAAACATATTTTAATCATATAAATTGATAATATATATATAAAACTGGCCACTCGTATACGAGTATGCCTGTCTCCTAGGGCGGCTAAGAAATAACCTGTTGACTCCGGCTCAGGAATGTTTGCATAATAAAACTATGCTGAGTGGGTGAGAGCGCATTATATGTCCTGATCAACCCTCGGTCACTATGACTTGTGACTTTGTGCTAGCTCGACCATCGACGGCTCTCAGTTCCATAACCAATTCCACTCGCAGGGCTTGGGTTAACTCGTGGCATGGTTTTAAGTAATTTCTAAATGTGGCGAACGCTAGGATCTCCTCCCCAGATTGATAACATCAAGAAGTCCCATTCCTGACAAATCGACCTTGTTGAGGTTCGAAACCGGGTCTCATAGTTGGAAAGCAAGCGTTCTTGTGTATTTGGGCAGCAATCCTTCTTTTATACAGATTTCATTGAAGTTAACAGACAATGCGCTGCGATTAAACTTTTATTATATTTTTCTAGCATGCATACAAGTGTTGTAGGGGTGCAGGTATATCTATTCGTAGCCAAAACAGAAACAAAATTATTTCTAAATATTTAATCAAATAAGAAATTTTCAGACAAATAATATAATGCCAGATTAAAAATGTAAGAAAACTTTGGAAATTCCTTGGAATTAATTTTTTCCATTTCGAATACGAAAATAAAGTCAGCAGATTTGGCCTTTCCAGAAAATCAGAAAGAGAACGTGCCCATTTCTAAAAAAAGGTTAATTGAATCTTGCTAGGCTGTGGAGCTCTCTGTAGCCAATGGGTGTAAAGCCCACCGGATAAGTCGGTAGGTTCCATACCAAATGCATATACTCTTTATTATGACTTTCTAATGGATATGCAGGTAGATACCATTCATAGATTAAAAAAAAAATAAACACAACCTCAATTCGAACACTTCCTCGCCAAAATATGTGTAATAATGATAAATTTAATACATATTGTATAAACATATATTTTATAATACACACACATATCGATATATATATATATATATATATATATATATATATATATATAGGGTGTTCCAGTAACTTGAACCGATTTAAATGTGATTAAAGTTTAAGCGTCTAATGATTTTTTTCTTTTTCTTTCAGATTTAACAACTCAAGTCCTTGAAAATTTCAACCATGTAAATATTAACAATCAAACAACGTGTTAAATTTATCGAGCCTATTATGAAAAAAGAAAATTCATTAATTCGCATTTAAAATCGGTCAAAGTTATTGAAAAACATATATATATATATATATATATATATATATATATATATATATATATATATCCTGGTCCCAACCAGATGAAAGAAGATGTACAGTTTTGTAGTGGATATGTGCATCTTCTAATGTAACACTGCATAATATATATATATATATATATATATATATATATATATATATATATATTATATATAAATAGACCACTTTAGGGTTCCATGTAATAAGTTATTTCACCACAACCCCTTTAACAGGGCTCTGGATCATCAGACTTTAATTCCTTATTACATGCTACCCTAAAGTGGTCAAACATATCGGCTCTGAATTTTACATTGAGCTCTCCGGATATCATCCTCCTTGGGTCTACCCATGCGGATTACCTAGTTTTGCATAAACTATATATATATATATATATATATATATTACTTTTACTGTTTTACTGTTTATGTTATATACCGTATCTATGAACACTAATGGGTATGTCCTAATCCTCATAAATACGTTAGACACTACTGTAAGGTTTGAGGGGGGGGGGTAATATGCTAACAGTGATTTACCTACTTCACGCCGCTGGCGAGTATTGTATTTTGTTGGTATTTCATTTCCAATCTCCGTTTTGTTTATTCCTCATTCAGTAACCCTCTCTGGGTTATAACAGTTCATATACAAGTTTGAGGGAGAAAAAGAAGGATTTTTATCCCTATTTCAAGAAAATTTCAGATAATTTTTATTGTTTCCGGTGAAAATGTAAATATAAATATTTCGTTGGATATCGAACAAATATTCATCACAAGCCTGGAAAATGGTTCAAAGTATAATTATTTACCCGCTGCCCTACGCAGCAAGATGTGGCACAAGGCCGAGTTTTAAAGTGGGGCAGACTCGGACAAAAATTCTCTATAGACCACGCAAAAACAGAGTCAGTTTCCAGAGACGAGACTCCGTCCTTCGGGCAGAGCCTTGTTTGGGAGATACCCTCTGACATGTGCCTGGTAAGTATGGTTAAATTATAGAATGTTTATACGAAACATATCGAAATAAAATCGTTAGCATACTTGTATGAGTGCAGGTATATTATTATTTCTTAAACGTTATTTTTAGTGGATACCCATATTTGAATAGACGCTCTGTTTATTTATTAAACCTTATTTATATTTATTTTCATTTACCGGCCTTCGAGAAATGCTATTAGATAAAATCATGCGGTTTCCGCCAAAATTCAAACCTGCTTGCCGAAATTAATGATATTGTCTGGCTTGCTCAAAACCCAGAAAACCAGAAAATCTGTAAGAGCTCGTGGCCATGATCTATGCCAAAAGGGCATGAAATCCTGAAGCGATTCAAAGATTTACCAAAGAAGTATGAACTGGGATTCCTCGGGAGAACCTTCTGAAAACAATCTTAAACGGTTGCGTGTAAATAGGATGGAAAAACGGACGTTATATAAATTCGAACCTGCTTGCCCTTGCGAAGAAGAAATCGACGTTAGATCAGACGTGAATTAGACACTTTCAGTCCTGTGTCCATGAACAATTTTAACCCTTCTGTCTCAGCTCCTGAGTCAAAATTCGCAAATAATTGATATGTAATTTTTCACGGTAGATATAAAAATAGTTACAAGTGGTTACCCACTGTTCAACCGGTCGCTGGGCATTAAGTCATTTTTCTCTACCACCGTTCAACCGGTGGCTGGGCATTACGTCATTTTTTCTACCACCGTTGGTCAGGTCTCAAAGGTTAGCGCCTCGACTGCATAAACTTAAGCGTACATCTATATTAGGAACTAAGTATCACTGTTTTAGTGTTGAATTACCAAGATGTAACCCAATTCGATTCTAACACTTTCTTTTCTCGCACTTCTTGCTTGTGGATGTCCCTTACGGATTTCTTGTTTCACTGCCACCTAGAAATTTCTTTTCGTAACATTAGACTATAATCTTTAGCGAAATCAGAGGAGGTGGGGGTAAAATGTGTCCCCTTATATGGAAGGTGATTTTTTTTGCTTTTTTACCAGACCACTTTTAAAGCAATTTTAAGTAAATGAAACTGTAGACATTCGGAAGAAAGAAATATCTTCGAATGAGACACGAATGAGATAATGTTTTCGAGAGGTACCCATTATAGAAGCCTAAATGGTAAATTGTCATCACTCGACCTCATAAACTTTTCATGCCCAGCGTCATAGAAACAGATGCTCATATATCGCTTTAAATTTGTTCATCTATCTATCTATCTATCTATCTATCTATCTATCTATCTATCTAAAACAGTAAAATATTAGTATTGTTTTTCCTTTTATATTTTATACAGTGTAACCCGGATATAAGAGAGTTGTCGGGACCGGAGAAGAAGTCTCTTATATCCGGGTTTCTCTTATATCCGGGTTTGGTCTATTTTATATACATTAACACGGGCTCTAATTTGGGACCAGAGAAAATCTCTCTTATATCCAGGTTTCTCTTATATCCGGGTCTCTTATATCCGGGTCTCTTATATCCGGGTCTCTCTTATATCCGGGTCTCTTACATCCGGGTTACACTGTATATGCTCTCTCTTCGTGTATATTGCATATACACAACATTTGAGCACTGTGAAGTGTCTACAAACTTTTTTTTTTTGTTGTTCTTTTTTATGTCTTTTGTTCGTTTAACTCGATTTGAATAAATGGTTCCCCCCCTTTGTCTGAGTTTTCTTCCCCACTTTTTTTTCTTTTCTTTTTTTTTTTTTTTGTTGGTCATGTGGTTATGATTTTTTGCTTATAGGCTATAAATATTCCGTTCTTACGTTTAGCCAGCCTTCCTTACCTGACAATCCATTTAGGTGAAACCTTGTTAGGTTGTCTGGCTCTTTAGGTTTATCTCTCTCTCTCTCTCTCTCTCTATATATATATATATATATATATATATATATAACTGATATGTATCATTCTTTTAGTGTTGAACTACCAAGATGTAACCATATTCTATTCTAATAGTTTCTTTTCTCGCACTTCTTGCTTGTGGATGTCCTTTACGATTTCTTGTTTCTCTGCCACCCACAAACTTCTAAAATTTAAATGCAACGTAAAACGCGATCTTCTACCTTTTTTGTTTTTTAATATATTTTCTGCTATGTTCTCACTAATGTCTCTTCATTCTCTTTCACTCCTAGGAATCATATGCGTCTTAGTGGCATTTTCGCCTTGCATGGGGTGAAATGATTAAAATTAAAAATTAAAAAAGAAAGAAATTTAAGGATATCTATGAGAAAATGGGGAAAAAATCGTGTGACGCTTTTCGTCAAATGGTGAGAAAGTATACACAATCAACTATTAACTTCGGGGTTAGGTGATAAAGAATAATAGGTAAAAAAAGAAAGAAAAATAACTTAAATTCAGTGAGACACCTATAGGGAGCAGAGGGGATCATTTTTCAAGAGTGGACTATTTTTCAAGAGTGGACCATTTTCAAGAGTGGACCATTTTTCAGGAGGCGGACATTTTTCAAGAGTGGGCCACTTTTCAAGAGGCGTCCATTTTTCAAGAGTGGGCCATTTTTCAAGAGGGGTCCATTTTTCAAGAGTGGACCATTTTTCAGGAGGGGGCCATATTTCAAGAGTGGACTATTTTTCAAGAGTGGACCATTTTTCAAGAGGGGACCATTTTGGACAATTTCAAAATTGTAATTCATTTTGTCTCTAGCATACGTGGGAATATCATCCGTGCCCAGACATATCTGGTTGGGACAACGCCCGAAACGTTGTGATAGTAAAACTATTACAACGTTTCCGGCATTGTGACCACCAGGAGCTTTAGGGGATTTCAAACTGAAACCATATTCCCGAACCAAAGTTTTTATCCACTAGGATATCCCCTGGGCCGAGTAGATTAAAATTGTGTTCATGAATTTAGTGACATAATAATTATTAGTTCAATCCTATTCCCGGTCAGTGTGTACATAGGTTAAGTTAAAAGCGAGGGCTAGCAGTACTAATAACTGAGCAGTACTGAATAAGAACTAGACAATCTACCTCAAATAAAGGGTTCACTCTGAAATTCTCTGAGCCATCTGATGAAGACCGGAAGGCACAATCGCCGAAACGTTGCGATAACGACAACAAAGATGAGAACAATATTCCAAGTGTAAATAATGCAAATAATGGTAAAGCCTAATCGTAAAAAAATATCAAACAAATTTTTAAGCGTTTTAATGATGTATTTTTATTTCTTTTTTTTTTTGTGTTTTGGTTGCCTTATCAAAATGGCATCAGAAGAACTTAGCGAACTACTTTACTTTCTTGGAACAACTACTCAATGTTTAGAACTGTCTGCTCTGCATCCTATGATGTCTAGGTAGCCGCTGGTTTCTGAGAAACCAAAACGAACCGTGACGTCGCAACCGCCTTACTGGCGCTGGACATTCCTTTAGAGTTTCATGTTTTTCATGTTAAAAATTCGAAGAATTTTAACGGTGCGCCTGAACCGAATGCAGTACATATATTGTTGAAATCCTTTCTGAACAGCATTTATTTGTGAGAAATTTGTGTGTTCCAGGGTACTACTTCGAAGATGGGGACAAAGTATTCTCAAGGAAAAATGAGTTTAGAAATATATATATATATATATATATATATATATATGTGAAGAAATATACTTTTAACGTGTGCTATATTTATGGGATAAAGTGCTCAATATCAGAGATAGAGCGTGTGTAAATATAAAAGTGAACATTGAAGTCA
>CAHIKZ030005610.1:80000-107500 GCA_903632075.3 Acanthosepion pharaonis
TAATGAACCTAACTGGAAATGGAACTCGGCTCTCCAATTTTCAACTGCGAGCCATTATCCATTACCACCACCTGCACATCCAAGCTTACAGCACCTGGTATTCCCAAGCGGTCACTCATCTGGTTACTGACCAGACTCGTTGTAGTTTATCTACGGTGATCGTACGGTAACCGGGGTTTCAACGTGATATGGCCATAAACCCGAATTTGATCTGTAACAAATTTGAATAGACAATATGGACAAAGTTACACAGGTAGATAAAACTAGTATTCAAAATTACCTTCTTGCGTAATACCATATTACGTAATATTATGAATTTTGCAGGATTGCGAAATACAGTATTGCTTAATACTGTAATTTGGAAAATTAGGATTGCTTACACTTATAACGATGTAATGGCTGGTCGCTAGTATCGGCATATGCCTGTTTTTTTTTTTTAATGTGGCTAGCCATTCCCTGTTGCAGATCCTTACTCAGGCAAATTAGTGTTTCTTCAATACCAACAGAGTCCACCAACAGAGTTTATACTGCAACTCAACAGAGCGAAATAATAATAAAAGTTTCTAAGAGTTCTTATTATCTGGTGTGATCAAAAGTATGAACAAGACTCAAACTCTCGGTGTATTTACACGTTCTTATATTTAAATATTTGTAAAACCAATAACATTTTCGCTCCTGTATATAAATGTTTATTGCAAAGTAATATTCTTGCATTTGCCCTGATAAAGTCTCTCAGAGGACAAAACGAGTCGGCCAAGATAAGTTTTACTTTTGTCTTTTATATATATATATATATATATATATATATATATATATATATAGATAGATAGATAGATAACTGAACTCGCTTCGAAAAATCCTCGAATTTTTGATTTGCTAATCAAATCAATCTCGAGGGAAAAAAAGGTTTTAAAAAAATGAAAGAGCTATAAACATGAACTTCTGCCGACAAAAAAATCGCACAGATGCAGGTCTGAAGCCCAAAGAAAAATCCCCGATACGAGTAAACAACTAAGTAACAAAAGCGCTCAATACAACCGTAGAGCAGATATATATATATATTCGATTCTCCATTCGTGCTCGACGCATCAGGGTCAAGCAGCTCAGTTTTTTAGAAACCGACAGCCAAACACCAACACATACGATTTGATGAAGGTGAAGGCTTTGTGCCGAACCAACCTCACTTTTGAAGGGCCGAATTCAGAGACCTGGTGCACGAAGTGCCACAAACGATCCTCCACAGGTTTTGAATTCAGGGTTGTCCTTCTAATAGACCAGTTGCTCTACAAGACTATAGAACCCAGTCTGTCATCCTGGAGAGAGAAGAGGATTCATAACTTTTCCAAGGGTATTAGCACGTAATGGATTCGGCTAGAATTCGAACTCTGCTCTCCGATTCCTCAATCCAAGCCGCTAACCATTACTACACCATGCAGCATGTCATCATTGAAGCGTGTTTCATTAAATAATTTAGACAAGTTTTGTCGACATATTTTCAATTGGATCCTTTCATATTTACTGACAAGATTTTATATAACTTAGTTACCCACCCCCTGAAATGCTACTCAATACATCACCGTACCCAACACATCGGTCTTCACTTCACGAGCCAAAAACATTTAACTTGCAGATGAACTTGCAATTTTGTCTTTGGAAATGATGAACACTACAATATTTGTCTCAAAATAGACAACACCCTGGTGATGACAGCGTGCTATTGAAAATAAGTATACAAAACTTAAATTATTCAATGAAACATATCTCAATATATATATATATATATATATATATATATATATATATATATATATATATATATATATATATACCTAAGTATATAATTGGTATATACGGAATGAATTCCAATAACCAACAATTACTATTCTTAAAAGAGTGCTCAATACAAAGTAGAGTAGATATATTATTTTTATTTATAAAGTGTATTATAAAATCACTACAAAAATAGCCACATTCTGTGTCTTATCAAGTGATTTTCAACATCATCACTTGATAAGACACAGAGTGTGTTGAAACAAAATGGCTATTTTGTAGTGATTTTATAACATACTTATGTTATAATTTTTTTATAAAATAATTATATATATATATATATATATATATGTGTGTGTGTCTCTCTCTCTCTCTCTCTCTCTCTCTCTGTATCTATGTATGTATGTATGTATGTATATTAGCTTAAAAGCCACCCTATCGGGCGGCACTTAAGCTAGATCCTGTGGAGGCTTCTTAATTGGGCTACGTAGGGAGGAGTAGATGCAATAGGCAACAATAAACTACAGAAGAACTCAAAATTAGTCGCTGTATTTAAGTATTGCATTTATATTTAAGCTTACCTTTTAAAAGTTCAACGTTAATTCTTCTGTCGACACTTAAAGACAGTTTGATGTATGGAGGTTCTTAATTTCCGTCCAAACAATTATTTTATTTCATGGGTGAATTTCGCAATTAATTTCGATTATTCCCAAATTTATTTCCAAGTTATAACAATTGTTATTGTACCAAAGATTCGTCGCAAAAATCAGGTAAAATAAAGCCGAAAACAATTGCAGTAACGAAAACTTGGGAATCCAAATGTTTTTTAATTTACTCACGGAGTCGGCTTGATTCCAAAATGGTCTGATATGTTGGGCTACGGCCTCCAGGAGTAAAGTTGAAAACACAGACAATTTTATTTTTGAAACACTGTAATTTGAGAATGGTATTTTTTTCATTTGAACATCAACTATTGAAAGCTAGAGAGTTGTGTCCCTTTAATTGTTTTTATCAGTAGAAGCTAATATGGCGGAATCCGAAAACAGTCGCAGTAATGAAAAATCCAAAATTTCAGTATTGTGAGTCCGGATCCGGCCCGGAATATTTTTAATTTGCTCACGGAGTTGGCCCAAATCCCAAATTGTTGTGTTCATATGAAAGTTAAGTTATGAATTACCAATATTTTAAAATGTTTACAGTATATAGTTGAAAAATATCTAGGTTTTAACTAATAGTTTAAAAAAAAAAAAAAAACAAAAAAAAAACAGATGGACATTTCAAATTTACTCCCCTGAGGTTTCAAACGTGAAATTTAAACCGTACGGTACATAACCTTAGCGTTTTTCACCTCCCAGTTAAAAAAAAAATAACTTTCAAATAAACATCACAATTTTGCCTTAGAAAAAAAACAACCCAAAAACAACACTCCGATGATGACATTTTGCTAATGTTGAAAATACTCGGAATAAATGAATATGTATCAACATGGTAATTTTCTCTCTTCCTTTAATAAGGATATTAAGAAAATTGTCCGTGAATATGAGAGGATCCTCTTGAAAATAAACAAAACTTGTGTAAATTGTTCAATAAGACAATTCTTAATGGAAATATGCTGCCAAAATATACACAATATACATATATATATATATATATATATATATATATATAGATAGATAGATAGATAGATAGATAGATAGATAGATAGATAGATATAAACACACACACACACACACACACACATATATATATATATATATATATATATATATATATATATATATATATATCAATATGACTTAATTGGATTTTTTTTAACGAACGTGACAATTGCAACTATAAATTTCCAACTTGAAAGATGATATAACTATGCGTATAATAATAATAATAATAATAATAAAATAATAATAATAATAATAATAATAATAATAATAATAATGAATTATATATTACTAAAAGATAGAAACTTAAAAGGGGTCTTTGAAAATGATATATACACTCAGTTCATTAGATGTTTATCGTAAAAGGACTGTTCATGATTTCGGTTTACAAATTACGATACAGATGAAACGAGAAAGAAATTTAATTAAATTCATTAATGAATTTAAAGCGAACTAATTTCGAAATCACATACGCTAAATTCATGTACACGATCATGCTACATATTGTCTTTTACTCACAAAAGAAATGTCAATAAAATATGCGATATGTTATATCCCAGGTTGTTGGGATGAATAAAAACGAACGAAAATAAGAGAAGTGTTATTTAACATATAATAAAATAACTTTTATTTATTTACTGCCTGAGAACAGCAAGGATTTGTTTGGATTTAGACCATGAGTTCCACGTGCGTGTCAGCTTATCACCATGTTGGATTCAGAAGTGGCGCGTTCCCACAAGCGAACAAGGGACGGAACTCCATTGTATGTTGAGTTATCGTCCTTTATAGGAGGAAGTAAGAAACTTCCCACCCCATTAACACGATAATTACAAACAATAGCAGAAATAAAAAAACTCATAGAAAGTTTTTCTTTGCTTGTACATCGAGGTCCAACCAGTACAAAAGACCGGGAGAAACTCGAGGTAGAATGTTACAGACTAAAAAGCACAGTTTTTGTGGATATGTGGGGAAGATAACGGTAACCCTAGACTTGAAGTGGTTAAAATTGTAGTGATCGGTAAAACAACCACTTGGGAATCGCTTCCACAGAATAGTGGTTCGCGGCAAGAACCTGCTCGAGTGGAACTTACTTCTCACAAATGTAATACAAAGAAAATTAAGGTGGTTCGTTACGATGTGCGTAGCATGGTGGACCTATTATAATTATCACCTAGCGGTTATAATAGTGTCTGGTTTAGACTACTCGCCGTGTCGTCATTAGAAATTCTTCTAGACTCACTCCAATGGACTGGTGTTTACCGGTCACTTCACTGCGGAAGAGATACGACACAAGGTCAAGTTATTTGTGGGGAAACCGAGCGTTTCCACCCGGTTCACTGGTCAAAATTTACGCAGTCCCCGCAAAAGTGTACTCAGGTACAGTACTTCTCTGATTTTTTCTCAGCTGTCTCTATCCAGAAACAGAACCCCGAGTGAGTCACCTTCTCCCCGAAAACAGAGGTCTTGTCAACAGCAAGCCAGGCATCGAAGTTGTCTGTTTTTCTCAGCCTCTATCCCAAGAAAGAACTTCGACTAAGTCATCCTCCGCCCGAAGATAGAGGTCTTGTCGCGACCCTATGACAGACTGTTATTTACCAGTCGCCCCAATCCAGACTAGATGCAACACAAGGTCAAGCATTTCCACCCGGACCTGTTTTTTCTGCTGAGTCTCTGAAAACAGAGCCCGACTGAGTCATCCTCCGCCCGAAGAACGATGTCTTGTCACTCTCTGCCCGAAGACAAAGGTTTTGTATTTTCTTGTCTTGTCATGAGACTGGGACAGAAAGAAGTAATAAGAGAAGGACTGTAGGATGGAAAAGTAAAGGAGAAGAACGGGACCTCACTGACGGAATATCCATCCATCGGGATTGGTTGAAAATTGAACTGCATCGGAATGATCAAAATTTAAATTTAGAGACTCGGTGTCTTTAACGTTTCAATGCAAACTGCAAATAGTACTTTTTGTGTTTTTCAATACGTCATCCTTTTGATATATAAGATTGATTACATCAATAAGATCTTTATTTTTCTGAAAAATCCTTCGCATTAATAATAATTTACTCCATCTTCCCATTTATTTACGCATATACGAGGTCTGATCAAAAAGTATCGGGATACAGTGTATAATGTTCTCGCTCATTGTCGTTGTTTATAGGAGTGCTTGAAAGGAAAGTATGTACAGTGTGGTCGTCTCGCTACACCACAGAGCTTCAGTCTGTGACCATGGCTCTGCAGCACATCTTAGCTAAGCACGGCACTCCCCGGCGTCGACAACCACCATATTCGTCTCGTTCCTTGCGACTTTTTCCGCTTTGCAAAAATCAAATACTACTTGAAAGGAACAGAATTTCAAGACGTTGAGGAAATACAAGTGAAAGCGATAAAGCAGTTCTAGGAATTCATCCATCCATGGAAACAACTGTGGATAAAGCGTGTGGCTTCAGACTGGGGGGGGGTATTCGAAGGAGATTAGATGATGAATTGATGTATTGTTTTCTTTTTATAGAAACAGTTCCAATTCAATCCGCCCTCGTATAAAAGGCGCGTTAGTTCTGTATAGGATGCAGGTTCAAATCCTGTCGGAGGACGAATATTTTCTATGAAAATTTCTCGGACATTCAGGCCAGTAAATGTTGTTTAATACTGTTTATTATAAAGAGAGCATTTACTTATATATTTGTATCTATAAAAAGAATGTATAAACATAAAATGTCTTAACACACACACACACACACACATATATATATATATATATATATATATATATATATATATATATATATATATATAAGATAAAATTAAAATATTTAAATTTAAAATATCAGCGTGCCCTCTCATCCATGGGCATGTGTAATCAGATCACATTATACATGACTTTAATCCGATGAAGCCTTAAATTACGAAAAGCTTCACCCGAAAACTTTTTTTTGCACTTTGTCAGAGAAATATAAAATAATGATTTTATTCTTAATCTGACATATTGTGGCACCATTTAACGAGGCAGAAAAAGAAAAGAAAGAAAAGAAGGAACGGAGAGGCTAAGGACCGAATCGTAGATAATAAGCAGAACACACACACGGCTAAGAGACAATCGATAAGGGATATTTTGATAAGTAACAAATGGCGAAAGGGTGTCATTACAATGACAGGGAAATTCTGAGTAAAAAAGAAAAAGGGAAAGAAAGAATCAGATATGTTTTAAGGACGGCTGTGTTATCTAAGGATATGAAAACAAACTATTGGTACGGGAAGGCATCTTATTATCAACTACAGACCGACTGGCCAAAAAGAAAATTCAAATGAAAATGTTATTTCGATAAGTGACGAAAAACAGGCAACTAAAAAGACTTTGGACAGATATGAAAAATTAAAAGCCACCCACGAGTGTCCGCTGACCGATTTCCTTCGACGGAACATCCTTGGCCTGCGATAATAAAATTATGTTATCAGAAATATGTACCAAAGGTAAATGAATGGGAATTTAGAAATGTCTTTTTGGGGCGACGGTTGGCCGTGTTAAGAAGACCACCCATTCGGATAATTAGCGATAAAATACCTGACGAAAACCACGTAGAACAAGAGTTATGACCGCCATTGTTCATATTGTCCCGTTTGCGGCTAGAGAAATGATAACGGCGATTAAGGGAAGAAAAGGAAAAGAAGGGATAATTTTTTTAGTTAAGCAAGATATTTTTTTTTCCTGAAACAAAGCCGCGGATTCGTCCACGCCCGACTAAGACATCATTGGTCAAGTGGTGATCACGTGACGCACGAAGGAGGCTGTCGCCGCCCATCCAGAGTGTAGGTATGAGAAGCGGCTACGAAGAAGTGGGGAGGGCAGTTCACGCTCTCTGAAGTATGGTGAGAAGGTGGGAGTGAGGAAAGGTTCCCAAAAATGGAAAAAAGTGGAAATTCCTAACCAGAGAGGTGGATATGTATTTAGAATTATCGAATTATTGTCCATATAAGCGAAGCCACAACGAGCAGAAATCAGTTCCAGTGAGTTCCAGTTCCAATTTCAGTTTGAGTTGGAGTTGCAGCGAAGAGTCAGTCTCCAGTTGAAGCCGCCTCGCAGATAGCTGACCAAGATTCACGCAAATTCCGCACTCCTCTTCAACCCAAGAACAATTATTTTGAAGAGGGACTTAGATCCAGACCACCGAAATAATTTTTTTTTTTCGACTTTCGTCCGAAGACACACCGAAAAACCAATTTCTTAGAGAGCAAACAACTTGACGCGTTAAAACTCGCCTAACGGAAAAGGACGTGTCACAATCCATAGAACGGGTCAGGAGATAGATGCAGTCCTATGTATCGAACAACTAGACATAAAGTTTGTTACCTTTTTCTTTGATACTTTGAACTTTTTGAGTTTTCATTTTATTTTCTTTTATGCATATTTGTGTGGTATCACCCCCGTTGAACTCGGTTTGCATTACGGCCCCAACCACTGTTTGATCTCGTCTGCTTAAGATCAATTCACAACGTGGGTAGGCAGACTGGGGATCAATGCAGTTACCTTGGTAACCAGGCGTTGGAAGCGAGTTGGGAACGACGAGGCTGATATCAAATCTAACCAGATTCCCACCCGAATCACCAAAAGGTTAGAATGTCACATTTGGGTGCCGCGACCGATACCAAGCCAGTTGGTCGTCACAGGACGAGACAACACGACTGACGCGACAGGCGGACGTCACGTTTGGAGCAGCGACACCCGAACGGAGCAGCGAGGAGCGAACAGCTGGCGCCGCGGCGAGTACGTCACAATTGGTGTTGTTTAGGGACGTCACAGTTGGTGCCGTGGTAGACAAGAATAGAACGTCACAGTTGGCGCTGCGACCAGGGGTCGACGTCACATTTTTTATTAACTCAAACAACTATACTAACGTTTGAAGCAATAAAAAATGTCGGATTCCTTTTTAAATTGCTTTGTTTACGCTGAGAAATTAAATCAAGCACCGTCCCTGGTATGACGATAAACTACATCAGCGTGTCAGTGTGTTACAATTTTTTCAATTAAAAGGACACAACTCTCACTCGCTCATCTTCTATATAATAAATGCCAATGCCAGCGTGTCAGTGTGTCGCATTTTTTCAATTAAAGGGACACAACTCTCAGTAGCTCATTTCCCTTTTCTATATAATAAATGTCAATGCCAGCGTGTCAGTGTGTCACACTTTTTTTATAATTAAAGGGATACAACTCTCATTAGACCATCTTCTTTTACTATATAATAATTACCAATATCAGTATGTCACACTTTTTCAATTAAAGGGATACAATTCTCAAAAGATCATCTTCGTTGAAATTTTTAAAAGTAAGTTTAAATATTAATAGAATATATTTGTGCACATTTTACAACATATTATACAATTCAGGGTTACTTACCTCTACTTATAAAAGAAAAACTTCAGAATCGCTATAGGGGCTTACGACTATATCACGTTGAAATACCGGTTCCCGTACGATCACCGAAGTTAAGCAACGTCGAGCCTGGTCAGTACCTAGATGGATGACCGTTTGGAAATAACAGGTACTGTATGTTTGGATGCGTGGGTAATGAAATGGATTGCTAATCGGAGAGCCGAGTTCCAATTCTTATTTGGTTCATTATATACATGCAAATACCCTTGGGAAATGTAGAAATCCAACTGTTCTCCCCATCTATGGATTAATTAGTAAAACCAGTATCACTAAAACCATTGTTATCTAAAAACAAAAAACAAACAAAAAAAAACTATTATATTTCGTACAAAATATTTAGATTGAGTCATTAACTTACTCATAGAGGTGTTGATATGGCGCTAAATAAAAATTAACCAGAATCGCTATGGCCATACGGTTAACGCCTAAACCAAGGATGGGCTATTATCTGCAAGAATGTTGTCAATCGCTTCAACAGTAACGACAGCGACAATTTAGATTCCTCTACTATTGTCTTATCAGTCATTACGCATATAATTAGTTCGGTGCTTGATAATACATGCAACACGTGAACAGTCGCCTTAGATATCTTGATGGCTTTTGAAAAGCTGTTACATAGGAGACTGCGAAATAAACCTCCCAGCTATACCGTTTCTGAGGGAGTTTTTTATTTGTGGAGTGGGGTTAAGTTCTTTTTCTGGGATGGATCCCCTGATGGTCATTGGTAGTGGCATGGCCTCTGAGGCTCCCCAAAGGCCCCCTCCTCGCTCTTATCATTTTTCTGCTAACGATTTGCCTAAGAATATTCTCAGATCAGTAGTCAATATATATGAAAACGATTCCATAATTTATGGTAACATCACCACAAATCTCGATGGCCAGAACCTGATCTCTCCTTTGATCTTATTCGCGCTGATCAATTAGAGGGGGCTGTCTTGTAACATTCAACAGCTTCAAAAGCAAGCTAGTAATATTTCATCATCACAGTACAGAACCAGTGTTTTTTTCAGTCATGATAAAAAGTTGTACTCTTAGTGTGGCTCTTGCCTATCGGGACTCAAGCATTTTTTTTTCAAAAATATATTGCTGGCGATATTTTTTTTCAATAATGTATTACCGGTAATATTTATTTTCAAAAATGTATTGTTGGTAATATTTTTTTTCAATAATGTATTATAGGTAATTTTTTTTTTCAAAAATGCATTGCTGGTAATATTTTTTTTTCAATAATGTATTTCTGGTAATATTTTTTTTCAGAAATGTATTGCTGGTAATATTTTTTTTTCAATAATGTATTACTGGTAATATTTTTTTTCAATAATGTATTACTGGTAATAATTTTTTTCAGAAATGTATTGCTGGTAATATTTTTTTCAATAATGTATTACTGGTAATATTTTTTTTAATAATGTATTACTGGTAATATTTTTTTTCAAAAATGTATCGCTGGCAATATTTTTTTCAGTAATGTATTACTGGTAACATTTTTTTTCAAAAATGTATTACTTGTAATATTTTTTTCAATAATGTATTACTGATAATATTTTTTTTCAGTAATGTATTACAGGTAATATTTTGTTTCAAAAATGTATTACTGATAATATTTTCTTTCAATAATGTATTGCTGGTAATATTTTTTCAATAATGTATTGCTGGTAATATTTTTTTTTCAAAAAGGTATTGTTGGTAATATTTTTTTTTAAATGTATTTCCGGTAATATTTTTTTTCAAAAATCTATTGCTGGTAATATTTAAAAAAAATATATATTGCTGTGATATTTTTTTCAAAAATGTATTGCTGGTAAAAAATTTTCAAAAAAAATTAATGCTAGTATTAAAACCTGTTTTTATAATTTCATAGTCTTTTGGCCCCTTTTAAGGGGGTTAACTATTTGCCCATAGCTGGGACCCTGACAGGTGCTACCACCCCGTGTTAGAGTGGACCTGGGAAAACCAGCAATTAAGAGGAGGTTCCACACTCCTCAAAATCTTCTTATCAAAAGCCATGCTGTCGGATGGAGTTTATCGTCTTACCCAAGATGTGGATGTAGTTTATCGTCTTACCTGGGATGGCTCAAGTTCACTCCGATCCATCGTTAAAGACTCGGGAAAAATGGACGTCTCCCTGTACCCCTCCTGAAATTACGTGTATCACCAAATCTTTCTCTCTCTAACTCTCTCACCCTCCCTCTCAGATCAGACAATAGAGTATTATTTTCACATCTTGCCCTAATTTGAGAGTTTTTGATAAACTCCTACAACAAAAAAATTCTCAAATTACCATATTAGTCAAAAAAGCACTCTCTTAAATTTTCCAAAAATTTCAACATTAGCGTTGCAACTGCATGCTCCAAAAGTTTGTATCCGTTAACAATAATACATTTAAAAAAAAAAAAACATATTTCGATTCGCATTTAATTTCTTCGTCTCGGGTGCTACCTGAATTTTACCAAGAACAAAATAATTTCCATGCCTGAAGATGACTGAATGTACAGTTGAAAGTACTTGCAGATTTAAAAAAAAAAATTATACATCTTTTAGTTATTAAAACAAGGATGATAAAATTCATCGATTGATTCGTTGGTTCATGCAACTTTAAAATTTTGTTTGCGAAGAGATTTCGCCATTTTATATCATTAACTTTACTAATCTACTTTTTGTATGAATGATTCATTGTAGTATAAATATATATATGATTCATTGTAATATAAATAAATAATAATAATAATAATAATAATAATAATATATATATATATATATATATATATATATATATATATATATATATATATATATATATATAAAGTTATTGATATTTGGAGAAACATTCATGAAAGTATGTCACGAAAATGATATACGATAATGCATTTCGGTTCTACGGCTTCTTCAAAGGAATACCAAAAATGTGTTGTGTGTGTTTAAAACAGTTCTTTCATATATTTTCTACCTATTCTGAAGGAATTCCATCTCAAAACACGGACACTTAAGGTGGAGAATCTAAAATGTTAAACGATTTTTTTAAAAAGTCACTCATACTCTTTGTCTCGAGCAACACAAGCTTCGGAAAAATAATATAAGATTTAATTATTTTTATGATCCGCAGCAGAGTAATAATTAGAATCTTAAATTCTGTGGAAAACTACTAAGACATTTTTACCCTACTAAGTGGATTACACTAAGTCCATTTCATTTTAACAGATAAATACATATAAATATAAGATAACTGCGAGGATTTCTAACTTTTCAAAATTCAAACAAATTCTTACTTGATCGATTTGAACAGAACTCTATCGTCACAATATGCACGCTCCAAAGCATATATTCGACGGTCAATAAATAGCATAATTAAAAAAAAATCTTTCGTTCTACACAAATTTCGTCTTAGTATTTGCCTACATATAAGAAAATTTCGCCCTGAAGATGACATTTTGAAACTGTCGAAAGTTCTTGGCCTGGGTCTTCCATCTGATAACTACACGAATATAAGGATCTTATTCAAGGAATTGATAGTAAGTTAATGTCTCATTGAGTCTTGTTAGCGAAGTGATTTCGCCATTAACTACATTAACATTGTGGGGTGCAGAATTAATTTTAACTCGGAATTAATTTCAACTCGGAACTAATTTCAACACGTAATTTCAGTAAATCTGTGAAGTTTTTAAACGAAATTAAAATTTAATTTATTGATTTTCTTAAATTTTGATCAATAACGGCTTCTTTTGAACGAGTTTTTTTTTTTACAAAAAACAGCTAAGCAATCTACTGTTCTTGCTACAAAGAACATTGCATTTTTATTGTATGAGATTTAAATGAAAAAAATTAATAAAAAAAGTACCTTTTTATTTATTTGCAACAAAAAAGAATGAAAGTTGCAGAAACGACGAATTCTGAATTATCTAATAAGGATTTTTAAGTCTAAATTAAAAAATGAACACCAACTCATTGAATTTTGTTTAGGAATTCACGGTTATTGATAACTTTGATTTTAAATCGAGTTGAAATTAGTTGCGAGTTGAAATTAATTCCCATTTGAAATTATTTCCGAGTTGAAATTAATTCCGAGGGGAAGTTAGTTCCGAGTTGAAATTAGTTCTGTCATTCAACATTACTATTTAATTCTTTGTATAAATTGTTTCTTTATGATATACAAGATAAGCTGCACATTCTAATATATATATATATATATATATATATATATATATATGTGTGTGTGTGTGTGTGTGTGTGTGTGTGTGTGTGTGTGTGTGTGTGTGTGTTTTAATATTCTGGATCAGTTTTCTTTGCTCAAATTTGCAACATAAAATTCTTCAAATATTTTCTTTATGCACAGCATCCTTGTGTGTTTTTCAAGGGCGCTTTTGACATTCTTAAATGCAGTTTATTTCTTATTTCTTTCCAATAATTTTACTTTTCCCTTGTTCTGTGATCTCTGTTCAACTTTGCCACAATTTCCGAAGTTGTGTTCCCTTCATTTACTAACTTTACAATATCTTTCTTTCTTCTCCCTAAGGCTCTATCTTTCTTAAGAAAGAAAGAATAGAAAGATAAAGAAAGAAAGAAACGTAGGAAATAAAGAAAACAACAAAACGAAGAAAGAAAGAAAGAAAGAAAGAAAGAAAGAAAGAAAGTATGAAATAAATAAAGAAAGAAAACTTGAGTGATTTGTTTTTTTATGGTCTATCAACCCTTTGAAGGTTATTTAAAACCAGAAAATACTTTTAGATTCTAACAAGATTTTTTTTAAAGATAATAATGGTTTAGTGGGTAAATTTTTTTAATTAACCTATACCTGGGTGGGGGGAGAGGTGGATTCATAACTTTCCCAAGAGTGTAAATGATTTTTTAAGCCTTTCACCCCAAGCAAAGCGGAAAGCCACTAGCACTCAAGGGGTTACAGAGTGTTGGAGCGAGAGCAAAGAGGAGTGACAGAGGAAAAGATGAAGAGAAGGATAGGGGATAGAACAGGGCATCTGGAGTCGTCGATTGACATTACATTTGAATAGTTGAAGTTTATAGCTATCAGGGAAACAAGGAAAGGGGAGGGAGATCCACAGGCCAGAAATGAAGCTACTGGAGTAAAAGAGACGGCTACATTTAACAATTTCGACAGTGAAAGGGTGAGAGCGAGATGCCAGTCTAGTTGTACGCTTAAATTCATGAAATCTGGGAACCAGCGAAAGCAGCTCGTCGGAGCAGTTACCGTAAAAGTATTTGTGAGAGAGCGACTGCAGACGAGACGCCAGATCAGGGCCAATTACATTGCATATCCGTCTCTGGATTTTATCAAGGACCTTGAGACAAACAGAAGGGGCTCCAGACCATATATGGCAGCAATACTCCATGCAAGGGCGAATGGCTGACTTGTAGATTTGAAGGATTGACTCCGGCGAGAAAAAATTTCCCGGCGCGGCCCAGGGAGCCAACTTTCCTTGCGGTGGACGAAGCTATTGACTCATTGTATTTATTCCATCTCAGGTCAGCAGTCAATGTGAGACGACCAGTCGCAAAGAAGTGCTCTCGTGGATTTGAGCGTCAGACATTCTAATGGGGGGGGGAAGGATGGTTCTCTGTGGTGAGTAATAGAGAACAGTTTTGTTTTTGAGGCATTAAAGTTAACCAGCCAATTCCTGCCCCAGTCCACAACCGATTGGAGGTCCTTTTCGAGACAAACGGCCAGGTTAGTTTTGTCAGCGACACAAGCTTTGTTTTTGAGGCAGGAGTAAATTGTAGTGACGTCCGCGTAGATGCCTACTTGGGAACCTATGAATATAACCGCAATTGGAACTTGGCTCTCCGATTAAAAATTCCGAGCCTTTATCCATTACACCACCCGCACATCCAATCTTCCAACACTTGGTATTCCCAAGCGGTCACCCATCTAGTTACTGACCAGGCTCTACGTTGGGTAACTTCGGTAATCGTATGGCAACCGGTGTTTTAATGGAATGTGGCCGTAAACAAAGAAAGAAAGAAGGAAAGAAAGGAATAATGAAAGAAAAGGAAGTAGGAAATAAAGAAACGATGAAAAAAAAGAGAGAAAAAGTGAGAGAAATGAAAAGGAAAGCAAAAAGCAAAGAAAGAATGAATAAAAGGAAGAAAGAAAGAAAGAAAGAAAGAAAGAAAGAAAGAAAGAAAAGGAAGTAGGAAATAAAGAAAGAAAGGAAGAAAGAAAAAGACGAGAGAAATGACAAGGAATAAAGAAAACAAAAGACAAAAAAAGAAAGGAAATAAGAAAATGACGAAGGAAAAGGACGTAGGAAAAAATAAAAGAAATGAAGAAAGAAAGCAACATTGGGTGAGATAAATAAAAAGAAAGTAAGAAAAACGATAGCATAGCAGATGGGAAAAGGTAGAGATGAGAAAGAAAGAAAGAAAGAAAGAAAGAAAGAAAGAAAGAAAGAAAGAAAGAACATTTTAAGAAATTAGTCCAAAATTAAAAAATATAAGCATATATAGTGACTAATATTTTACTTAAAATGGCTACATTCATATTCCAGAAGTGGCCATTATTCAAGTTGAGGTATTAAGCCAGTGTCTTAAATGCTGAATTGAAAGGCTAGTAAAATTTGCACACTTAGAAGATGGACCCCCAAAATGTATTCTGATTATCTCGTATATTGTCGTACCAACTTCAGTTTCATAAACACAGGTAGAAAGTATGCAAATAAACGTCGAGATGACAAAGTTGGATATTGTACGTGAGGTGGAAGGGCGGTAAGTTTTGAATGATCTCTAATCTCAGGAACCTTTCGGGGATAAATATTCCCAAAAGTTCCATGCAGTTCCTTGGGGTACCATTAATTTTTAAATTGGAATCAGATTCATAGACACCCAGCCCAATCAAAACCGTGTTAAAAAATATGGGAGCCAGTCATTAAAAGTGCAATCTACCTCTTTCCGCTTTCTTTCTTTCTTTATTTATTTATTTAGTTAATTCTTTCTTTCTTTTTGAACTTATACCTAAGGACACACTTGCAGAATACGCAAGGTTGACTGGCAAAGATAGGCAGTTTAGTTCATGCATGACGTAATTTAGTAAACAAATGTGAATGAAGGATGTTTTTGAATATTTTTTTATAATGTAATTAATACTTAGATTATTTTAGTCTGAAATTAATTCATGTATTATATATTTTACTTAAGAGGTTATCAATTTAAGCGCTTTCTTTCAATTAAAAAAAAATAATATAAATATTCAATACATTATTAAAAAAATACATTTGCCTTGATAGTCCATCAGAGAGCGAAACTCCTTAGTTTTCCTTTTGTAGTTATTCACACACACACACACATATATATATATATATATGTGTGTGTGTATCTCAGTTTATTCACAGCTATTTCTCTATCTATCTATCTATCTCAATCTATTCACATTTATCTATCTCTAAATCCTTATCTATCTCAGTCTATTCACATCTATCTATCTATCTATCTATCTATCTATCTATCTATCTATCTATAATCCTTATCCATCCATCTCTAATCCTTATCTATCTATCTATCTATCTATCTATCTATCTATCTATCTATCTATCTATCTCTAATCCTTATCCATCCATCTCTAATCCTTATCTATCTATCTATCTATCTATCTATCTATCTATCTATCTATCTATAATCCTTATCCATTCATCTCTAATCCTTATCTATCTATCTATCTATCTATCTATCTATCTATCTATCTATCTAATCTATCCATCTATCTCTAATCCTTATCCATCCATCTATCTAATCCATTATCTATCTATCTATCTATCTATCTATCTATCCATCCATCTCTAATCCTTATCCATCCATCTCTAATCCTTATCTCTCTATCTATCTATCTATCTATCTATCTATCTATCTATCTATCTATCTATCACCCTTATATATCTCACTCTATTTACATCTATTTATCTATCTACCTGTCTCTAATCCTTATCTATCTATCTATCTATCTATCTATCTATCTATCTATCTATCTTCTTTCGCTGCTTTTTCTTGTTTTCTTCCCATTCTTTCTCTCTCTTTCTTGCTTTCTTTTCTCTTTTCATTCATTATCTGCTTTTATTTCATCTATTTCTTTCTTTAATTTCCCATCTTCTTTCTGTTATATGTTCCATTTTTTTGTCGGCTTTATTTATTTATTTGAAACCTGTGCAACATTCGTCATGCTCTTTCTTACATTGCTTCTCTTTCTTCTTTGTATTTTCCACTGTTTTGCATTCTTCTGGCTTTTCATTTTCTCTTAATTCTTCCCTCTTTTGCAGCCACTGTTCCTTTCTTAAATTATCACTCGCAGACATACATACATATTTATATATATATATATATATATATATATATATATATATAATATGAAGAAAAATATACAGAAAAAACAAACATAATTGCATACATATAATATATAAACGTCTCTTATTGCCACATCTCGCTCTCACTCTGTCTTTTTTTTTCTCGCTTTCACTCTCTCTTTCTCTCTCTCACTCTTTCTCTCTCTCTCTTTCTCTCTCTCTCTCTCTCTTCCACACTGCTTGAGATCTGAACTGGTGCCGACATGTCTCGACCAGAAGGACCGTTACGAAGATAGTGAAGTGTCCAATTTCTAACTCGACAAGTTATCAAAGTTACGTTCGTATTAGTTAAATAAAAGAAGATGCTAACGCCACAGGAAATCACGCCCAGTCGGGACAATCTGGAATTATGAAAATGGCGGTGAGGTAAGTAGCTCGGTGGGTGAAGAAGGTAAAATAGGTAGGTTAGTGATTGTTCATATTAAAGTACTTCTAAAATCGTTTTTAACGAATTTTGTGTCACTAGGTTCATGTGAATTTCAGTTAATTCTCACGATATATATACGTACCTCCACCCAAAATGTTCTAAAAATAGAGCATTCCATGATGAAAAAAAAAGCACAAACTTGATAAAAACAAATTTTTATCGTCAAAATATTTATGTTATTATTAATTAATAGAAAAGAAAAAATGTATTTTTTGATTATTTTATTAAAATTTTCCACCTTTCTCGCACGTTGGAAATTTTGGTTAAATCTCTTGATTTTTTGGCGTCAGCGGGTGGGCCAAAGATTTCTAGTTTTTAGCTTCTTTTTTGTCGTCAAAAACAAATTGTTTTGGAAATTCTTGCAAAAATCAAATAACTGTCAGATTTTAATGAAATTTTCAGGATTTATTCACAAATGGATGAAATCATTTTTTATTTATTTATTTTATTATTTTTTTTAGAAAATCTTAGTAAAAATACATTTTACATCTGTTACCCCCTCTTAATTTTATGAAATTCCGAGAAATTAAAATTTCAGACTCTTCATATTTATATTAGTTAAAAGGAGAACTCTTTGGAGAATTTAAATCATCAATTTTATTCAAAAAACAGAAGATAAAAAAAACTATTTACCAAAAATCTGCTTTGAATCGTAAAATAATAAAGAAACAATACAACTATGAAATTATTTAACTACAAAGGCTTTTAATTGCTTTTATGAATGTTATGGGATCTTACCCATAATAATAATAATAATGGACTATTCCATACTTAATAAATACTGAGCCTCAGGAGTAGGCAAGGAGTCGGTCAGTAGTTCACTTTTGAACAGACTGCTCGGTTTGAACTCTCTTCCTGCAGGTGGGAGGAACCCGAAGGAGGCTACGCCGAAGGGCGGAGTCTCCTTTATACGGGGAGGAAAACGGGGGCCCAGCCTTTGTGCCATGAACCCGTTTATACGGGGTTCAAATGGGCTCGGTTTTTTTTTGGCCGAGCCTGATTGCTCGGGGGAGGGGAATGCCCACTGATCGGGAAAAAAAAGGCCTTGTGCCACATGACACCCTCGTGGGGGTGACTGAATATCGTCGGTCAGTAGTTCACTTTTTGAACAGACTGCTCGGTTTGAACTCTCTTCCTACGGGCGGGGAGGA
Organism: Acanthosepion pharaonis; assembly: GCA_903632075.3. Classification (NCBI taxonomy): domain Eukaryota; kingdom Metazoa; phylum Mollusca; class Cephalopoda; order Sepiida; family Sepiidae; genus Acanthosepion; species Acanthosepion pharaonis. The sequence continues at coordinate 98,771 of CAHIKZ030005610.1, forward strand.
ACCCGAAGGAGGCTACGCCGAAGGGCGGAGTCTCCTTCGGGAGGTAAACCGGCCCTGAACCCCGTTTATATGGGTTCAAATGGGCTATTTTTGGCCGAGCCTAATGGCTCGGGAATACCCACGTTAAAAGGCCTTGTGCCACGCATGACACCCTCGTGGGGGTGACTGAATATCGTCGGTCAGTAGTTCACTTTTGAACAGACTGCTCGGTTTGAACTCTCTTCCTACGGGGGGAGGAACCCGAAGGAGGCTACGCCGAAGGGCGGAGTCTCCTTCGGGAGGTAAACCGGCCCTGAACCCGTTTATATGGGTTCAAATGGGCTATTTTTTGGCCGAGCCTAATGGCTCGGGAATACCCACGTTAAAAAGGCCTTGTGCCACATGACACCCTCGTGGGGGGGTGACTGAATATCGTCGGTCAGTAGTTCAAGTCAGTAGTTCAAGTCGAGTCAAGAGTCGAGTAGAGGCAGTCCGAAACAGAGTCGCGTTCAGACAATTACTGCAAGACATTGGAATAGTGATACTGGTCGAGACTACATTGTACTCTCTACTAAACCTGATTGTTCATACTAACACTTCTACTTCTCTGTATATATTCCTGTTTGTAATATACCTGTGTTATTCCATACCTGTGTTCGAGTTCTTCTTTATTGGTTCTACCTTGGACTATCACCGTGGTACAAAGAACCGGACCATAACAATAAATAAGCTATATTAAGTACACTATTGTCTTAAGAAAAAAATCTTTCGATGAATAATAAATTGTTTCATTTGTTTTTAATTAGAAAAACATTGTTTCTTTAAATCTTTTAAAATTCTATATTATCTTCAGCCTTTCATATGAAAGTGAAAACTATATTTACTAATCATAAATGGCAAAGCTTACTACATTTCAGCGACCCAAGTATTTAATAAAAATATTTGTATATTTTGTGTGTGTGTCTCTATTTGTGTGTGTATACGTGCCGATTTTTGTAAATACGGACTTTCCTAAAAGCTATTTTCAGAAAATAAGATTGGTAACTATAGTAAGTTTAAGTACCTAAAATTCAATAAAACGTTAGATTACTTGGATTATTTTCATAAATTTTTATGATTACTGGATATGTAATATATAAATATAAGTTTGAAAGTAGAAATAAAGCCCTGAACGATGTAAAGTCTTTCACCTATCTTGGTAGCAAAGTTAACTACAGTGGAACTTTAGATGATGAAATCATGAATCGGATTGCTAAGGCTGCCAGTGCTTTCGGCAAACTTCACCATCGCTTGTGGAATGAGCGGGGTATTCGACTGGATACGAAAATTCGGGTTTACAGAGCTGTTGTCCTTGCCATCCTTTTATACGCCTCAGAGTCGTGAATTCCATGCAGGTATCCTATACGCCAGCTGGATGTTTCCAAAAAAACTGTCTGCGTGCCATCTGTGGAGTTAACCTTCAAGATAGGACATCTAACGTAGACCTGTTTAAGAGGTGTAATATTGGAGGAATCGAGACTTTTCTCATACAGTCTCAGTTACGGTGGACTGGTCATGTCTTGAGAATGTCAGATGACAGGATACCCAAGATCCTAATGTACAGCCAATTAGATCAGGGCTACAGGAATGCAGGACGCCCATGGCTAAGGTACAAAGACAAGCTGAAGAGCAAATTGTCAGCTGCCAATATACCTCGTAATGCTCTCGAGCGCTTAGCCTTGGAGCGGGTAGAATGGAAATCAACGTGCTTTAGTGGACTCAGCAGATTTCAATCTGCTTGCCTGAATCGTCTTCAAGAAGCGAGAGCAAGATCTAAAAGGTCAGCCAATCTAACAGTGATCTCATCCCACAATCCTTACTCTTGTTCCATATGTGGCCGCCTTTGTAAATCACTAGCGGGTCTTAAGTGCCACTTAAGATTATCGCACAAAATGCTATTACTGAATCAGTTAAGCTGTCAGATTCTCATACGTTGAAACCGAAGAATCATATTATATATTAAAAAAATGCTCGCGCCATATTCGCCAAGTAATTTTTATAGGTATAACCACGGTAGAAAAAAAATCAAACTTGAATTTGTCGAACTAGTTGTAAAGACCTGATAAAATCACCCAAATCTATATCAAATATTTTAAACTGAAAGCAATATTTGTTTAAAATCAAATTAATTAAACTTTAAATCAGCTAATATTCCTCAAATAAAGTATCAGAATAGTATATTTTATTTTTGAACGGTTTTTTGCAATAAAGACAATCGCGTTGTCCTGAGAGAACTGTAAATATGACTAAAATCGGTCACTGTTAGTAATTTTTAATTTTTAAAAAGAAAAAAAAAATTCCAATCAATATAAATTCATTTTGAAATACAGAAAATTGAATTCTATAGCGTTTCAAATTCGAATATGTAAGGGAGGTAACTTTGTAATTTTATTTATTAAAAATAAAAATGTTATTTAGCTTTTAGTTATTATATTTTAATGTAATATTTTATATAAAACTTTGCTGTTGCAAATATTGAAAAACTTTGTTGTTATAGTCATAGTCCGGAATTTTAAGTTTTTGCTTATTATTATTTTGATGAAATACTAACGTATTTTTGACTAATATCTGTGTAAACTGTGAATCTGGACATGGGTGTTATTTAAATGTTCTGAAATTGAACTATTTTCATTCAAGTGAGCCGTCTCCTCAATATGTCGTTTTTCTTAATCAATTTTCTACAGCCACCAAGAAATTAACTCGTGGACATGAAATGATTAAAGCTAAATACATATACGACAAGGAATATTTGTTTCAAATCAGATTAATTAAGATTTAAATCAGCTAATCAGCTTAGATATGACTTTTCTTCCTTCTTTTTCTTTTTTTAGAAAAGACTATATCTTGTCTTCTTTTCTTTTTCTTTTACTATTTGTGTCTTTCTTTCTTTTTAGAAGAGACTATATCTTATATCTCTCTTTCTTTCTTTCTTTCTTCCTTTTCTTATTTTCTTTTTTACTTTTTCGCGGGAAAAGAGATTGTAAGTAAATATTAAAAATTGTAATAACCTTCATTTACTATCGCCTGATGAGATGCAGTAATATGCATAGAAACATGAATGCATTTATGTAGCGGTTTACATATGTTTGAATGTCATATCCTACAATAAAGCATATATATATATATATATATATATATATATATATATAGAGAGAGAGAGAGAGAGAGAGAGTCCGCTATGGAGATGTATACACACTGGTACAACTATGGTAATACTAAAGTTATACAGACATCAGGAGATTAATACAAGTTACATTTGGACTCTACAATCATTGGGATTGCTCCACTTGCATTTTTAATTTCTTCTCTTAGGGTCGACAATATAGTCGGATTTCTGCGATACCCAACATCGTTTACGGCCTCCTATAGGTAAAAGTTTGCAGGTGTTTAATCAAGAAAATATCGTACTTCAGTAAACAGTGTTATCACAATTTTTCTACGAAACGCATTTTTTTCTTTATAAATAAAATAAAATAAAAGTGTGTATACATTTTTTGGCGGATTCTGTATATATATATATATATATATATATATATAAGATGGTCTTTCCCTTCGTTTAGGATATCTTATGTTCCGCCCTTGATGTACTGTTTATGTTTATACTTTCGGTGATTTTAGGCCCAGCTTGAGACCCACATAGCATTCCACATAAAGGACAAGGAACAGAACCCTCTGCAAAGCTGCAAGATGGAGTACATTGTTCAGCCTTTAATACAAAGATTTTAAATACGTCTCCTCTCAAAATTTGGAATTCCTTTTATGCTCACATAGTCCCACTTGACACACGAGAATTTTAAGTGTCTTTTCATTACACATACGCACACACACACATAAACACATACGCACACCTTTTTCTGCGCCGTGTCTCTTCAGAAAGTAGACGATCATGGCTGCTCACGTCTTCCTGCCTCTAGTAGGTCTTTATAAGTTTTGTCTTTTTGTTCTACCATCCATTTCATCAAGCTGATCAAGCATGTTTTGTGCTACTTCCCTCTGTCCCTCTTTCCTTCAATCTGTCCAGTGAGTATTAGATTTTCCAAGCCCACCCTCATCTTTACAAAACTTAGACTATAATTCCTGATATTAATTTCCTTTTTGTTTCTATTGTCTCTAAAACCTCATATTCGGTTCATGATATCCTCATCATCTTTATGTAGAACTCATTTCTGTTGCTTCAGGTTTTTTCTTCATCTTTGAGGAGAGTGTCAAGCATTCACTACCATACAGGTGGATAGATATCACGGAATAGTTCATTACTCTTTTCTTACACACACTCGGAGCAAAGAGATGAGGCACCTGCCGTAATGAGATATGGAGTAGCTACGATTTCCAGATGAATCCGCCAATATTTTGTTGTAATGGAATGTCCCACACTCCCTATCGCCTATGTGTACTGACTATATCAGTAGCTATATGTAGAGAGCACAGGATATATCTGGGGGCTTACTTCGGGAATTAGCTGTGCTGGTCGAACTCTCTGCCTTCGGGCATACGAAGCTATGCCGAAGGGCAGAGTCTCGTCTGGGGTGGTAGACAGCTACCCGACCCCGTGTATACGGGGTCTACGGGGAATTTTTGCCCGAGCCTATGGTCTCGGTTTTGCCCTGCATTAACAACGGCCTTGTGCCACATCCTGCATCGCGGGGAGGTAAGGTAAATGTCTTTGCTTCGGGAACTAGTCTAGAGTTGGAGATTCGTCTCCAACTGTGCTGGTCGAACTCTCTGCCCCCGGACAGAGAGGATCCCTAGACGAGGCTATGTTTAAGGGTAGAGTCTCGTCTTGGGAAACAGATACCCGATCACGTTTTACACGGGGAATTTTAGGCCAAGAATTAGGGCTCGGATTACCCCACATTAAATTCGGCCTTGTTCCACATCTGACCGCGTGAGGCGGTTGGTAGATATCCTTGCTTTGGGAATTACTAGCCTGCCACCCGATTCTCTGTCTTTCAATAGTGTATTGTCTTTTACAATAAACCTCTTTTCTTTCATCTACGCGCGTGCTGCTGTTCCTTCACTCGAGTACCACCTTCGTCTGTTTGTAACCTCTTTAAGGATACAACATATTTTAAGTTCGATCGTAGGTAGATGCGACGGTATACAGCGTCAGTTCCTTAACTATCTATATTTTTTATTATGAATGAAGTTAATCAGAAAATATCCTACTAGGGGTAATTACTCCTTAGTTTTCCTCTTGTGATCTCCCACAGTTAGTTCAGCATCTCTACACTTTTTCACTACAGTCCACAATGTTCTCCTTCGGGATCGTCAAAAAGCTACCTCATCTCGCTCTCCTTACTCTCGTGCATGGTATTTCAACGAGGATTTTAGCTTTGATAGTGGTGACACTTGCAGGAAATATTGAAGGTAAAAGTGACAGGTTTGGCTTGGTATGTTTTGATTTAGGGCATATCAACCTCAATGGGTTATTTAATGCTGGCAAGATTTTTTATTGCTGGTAATATTTTTTTCAAAAAATTTCCCTCAAAAAATTTATTGCTGGTATTAAAACCTATTTTTACACTTTCACGGTGTATTGTGTTACGGTTTTTTGTGTATATAATGTGTATAAGTAGTGAGTTAGTCAAAATGACTTAATTCCCTTTATAGTCTACCAATAGAAGGTTGACCAATCAGAAGGCGCAGAACATTGTATCCGTCGTGTATAAAGGCGGCCATCTCTGTTTACCCTACCGGAATGACCAGTGCCAACTTGTCAGGCGAAGATACCAGAAGATACCAGAAGGAAGAATTATGCTCTGCTACAATATCCATTGCGAACCTGAACTACGCTTTCCTACTGTCTCCGAAATATTCACTGTCAACCTCTGGATTCTATACTCGAAGACGACCTTCATGAATTTGTAACATATTGACCCCAGTTTGTGAGTTAACTATTTGCCCATAGCTGGGACGCTAGCAAGTGCTACCATCTCGGGACAGAGTGGACCTGGGAACACCAGCAATTAAGAGGTGGTTCCACGTTTCTCAAAACCTTCTCATCAGAGGCCTTGCTGTCGGATGTAGTTTATCGTCTTACCCAGGACGGAAGAGAGATAACAAAAAGACGAACTTCACTAAGAACTACAAAAGACAGAAAATTATGTAGACCCATCATCCCTCACGTTTTAAGGGAATATGACACAAAGAGAAAGAAGAAGAAGGAGGAAGAGGTGGAGGCTATAAAAATGAAATTGTGCGCGCATATACGTGCATGTGTATCAGTATGTTGACATCCTGGCACTTATCTATCTATCTATCTATCTATCTATATATATATATATATATATATATATATATATATATATATATATATATATATGTATACATATACAGTGTTTCATAAAGTTCGTGTGCATTTTTTTAAAATTTATAACTTTATTTGTATTTCGATAGAAATAATTTGTAAAAAGAATTAGAAAGAAGTAAACCTATATTTTTTAAGGTTTTATCGAAACTTTATTTAATTTTCCACATGTTCTCCCTCATTAGCAATACAAATGGTAATACGCTGGAAAAAAAGCAAATATTTTTTTTTACTTATCTAAAAATTCCTGCACATTTTGTGATAATAAATTATTCAGTAACTATAATTAAAACTAGGTACATTAAACATTTTTTACAGATAATTTCTCTCGCAAATACAAATAAAGTTATAAATTTTTAAAGTGCACACGAACTTTATGGACACCTATATATATATATATATATATATATATGTATATATATATATATATTGTGCATTTAGGCAGCAATCTTTCATTTATACATGTTTTATTAAAGACGACAGACATGGTACTACTATTAAGCGTTTTATTTAATTTTTCTTCAGTTCGAACATCTGTTTCCTTTTCTGGACAAAGAGTGTAGAGACTGTCCAAATGCTCTATAATTCAGAGCACTCAAAGTATAGACGAAAGTGCTCGGAATTACAGAACATATGAACAGTTTCTGCACACTCTGTGTCACGAAAAGAAAACACTTGTTCGAACACAAGGAAAATTAAATAAAAAGCTTAATCGTAGTACCTTGTCTCTAGTCTTTAATGAAACATATATATATATATATATATATATATATATATATATATATATATATATATATATATATATATATATATATATATATATATGCTGAAGGTGGCGTTGGTCAGCTAAGTGACAAACTTTTACCCACATAAATCCTAGTAATGCTCTAGTTTTGATATCGAGAAGTATATTGCAAAACTGCTTACCCTAAATGCCTTTTCTCTCAATAACCCTTTAATTGTCAGCATTTTCGTCTTCATACTCTATATATATACAGAGAGAGAGAGAGAGAGAGAGAGAGAGAGAGAGAGAGAGAGAGAGAGATATGTTCGGTTTAACAATGACAGGATATGCATATCCTGGGCAAACAGATTTGATTTTTTACATACGGCTTGGCAAATGGTATTCAGAATTTTTTTTTTACTATAATATTAAAGAGTAATACAAAGAAACACTTAACATAGGATAAAATTATAGGCCCTCTTGGCTCAACAATCAATTGTGTAACATTAATTCTTGAATATTTCGTTTAATCGTTTTTGATTTTTACTTACAAGATCACTACACACATCGATAGGTATTTTGCTTCATTCTTCCTTGGCCAGAACTTCTACTTCTTCCAAATTCGGACAACGTCTTTCTCTTACATTTTTCTTCAAATATGACCATAAATTTTTAATGGGGTTCAGTAATTTTTTTTTTTTTTGCACGGTACGCCAAAGTATTAATTTTGGTGTCATCTGAGTATTTTGTAACAATTCGTGCAGTGTGCTTTGGTACATTGGATTACATCCAGTGATACCCCCAAAGACAACTTTCATGCACTTTCTTTTATATTATTTTTAAGAATACTCAAATACTGCTATTTATCCATGATACCCTGGACTCTCAATAATTCTTCTGGTCCAGAAGGAGCAGATACCGAATACTCTTGCTCTTAGTTCCAGCAAGGGAATTTTTTGGGTTAGTGAGCTTCACTTCTCATACATAACATTCCTGTTACCAAATAATTATAGTTTGGTTTCAGCTGACTAAAAAACAGAATTCCATTATTTACTCCCATGTTCTACATGGCTTCTAGCATAAGCTAATATAAAGTTTAGGTTTTTAGCCTTCAGCAAGGGTTTTTTCCTTGGAAGACAATCTCGAAGTCCTGCTCGATGAAAGAAACTATGACTGTCTTCGTCGTTACATTCAACTTTGTTGTCATTATATCATTGACTATGTCCTTTGTCGTTAAGTAAGTATTCTTCGAGACATTTCTAACAATTTCCCTTTATATTCTCTCAAAAATTAACCATTTTTCTGCCACTCCCTAATTTATTCTCAGCACAATGAGTCTCGTACTTCTTGATAATGCTACGAATTGTCGACCGAGGAACATTTAAATGCTTGGAAAGTGATGTACATTCATCACCCTTTTTGTACGCGTCAACTATCTTCATTTGGAACTTCTTGTCAAGTTCAGCCGGCTTTGCCATGGTCGCAGAACGAATGAGTTATCGAAATACGTGGCACTCACATCTTCATTACCATTTAGAATATTATAGAATCAAGTCAATACTATTTCTTTTTCAAAGGATGTTTGTATTAAATGTCAAATGAAAAAAAAAAAAACATTATAATTGTCATGGGGCAATATTATTTCATTTCCATAAGTATGTGGACGAAGAGGGGGTCAAAT
>CAHIKZ030005610.1:112500-147500 GCA_903632075.3 Acanthosepion pharaonis
TGGACGGTTACCTAATTGGCTTGACTTGATAGTGACGTGGATTTTTATGTTGAGTCATTACACTATAATGTTAGCGATCTATGCAATTCAGCCTTTTATATAATGTAACCTCAGTACTTAGCTATTACACATATTTCCAAGACTATAAATCTTCCTGGAGCCGAGCCACAAGCTTAAACATGCCCTGTTTACTAGTAGCGCCGGGAGCCTTTCTGCTCTTGCTCTTGATGGTGTATAAACATACACCATCAAGAGCAAGAGCTCTTATGTCCTGAAAATATCAGTTACCAGCAGAAATTTATTGTTAAAAAAATTAATTAACGAGAATTGTCTATGAAGGAGCGATGTAAGAGTTGTAACACGTATCACAAGCTTTTATTATCCTGGAAATTATGACCCATAGTGAGTTTATCAAAACGATTTAAAGCCATTATTTGACAATGAAAGATGTATAGTGTATTTACTAACCACCAACTAGTATGCCATTGTCATACAAACAAAATAGGACGAGTGATTAATGTAGACAATACGTGGCGCCAATATGTGAGGTACGTATGGTGAATGTGTTGTTGCATGAGAGTGACATTTTTAATCGTATAAATTTCTTTCCAGTATTAGGGTGCGTCTTCCAAGCCGCATCGTCTTGTAAGCCGGAAAATACGGTAAATCGATAGAGCTCCATGGGTAGATATGGCACCTGATTCAAAGAACAGTTAAGGAATGTAGTTGCAAATATAGGCAATAAAAACGGCATACATTATACCAGTAACCTCTTCACATCCATGGATAACTTTTATCTATCCTAATAATATAAAATCCATACATCTATGAAACAACCCTCTAACTTGAGTGGCTCTTGGGGATTATATTGGTGAACAAAAAATGTTTAATAGTTAAGTGTGTTTTGTTGCGTTGTTCCTTTTCTTGCGTTATTTTTTAATTTTTGCTTCACAGCGAAAGGAGGGCACCTCTGCCTGTAAATATGTGGAATCGCTTATCTTACAATATTTGCTGAGAAGGAAATTGACTGTGTAACACAGAGAGATGATAATAGACTGACCATATTTGCCACTGTTTCATATTTGTTTGCTACCTTTTTCCGTAAAGATTTCACAACTATTTTTTGCAATCATTTCAGCTCGACCAAGGCAATAAAGCCACTAAGACGCTGGTGGGTGGTTACTGAATGTGAAAGAATGTAATAAATAGAAAAACATTATTAAGAAGCGAGAACAATAAAAGAAAAAGAATTGCATTAAATTTTTTTAAGATCAAACTTGACTGGGAAGCAAGACTCCGAAGAGAGTTCCACAAGCGAGAAGTGCGAGAAACGGAACTGTTAACATAATAGTCACCGTTTTAAGTAGCCATTTTAACTATAAGATGATTAGATCTTAGATTAGCCAATATAGTACTACGCTTAAACTCATAAAATGTCATTAAAAGTCTAGATACTGTAGAAGAAAGATCACCAGAACAATTACCGCGAAATTTTTTATATAAATGGCGCGGGGAAGCTACATTACGGCGGTGAGAAACACCAATAATATTGCTGATTATTCTTTGGATTTCATCAAGAATCTCTAAGTATATAGCAGGAGCAATATTCAAATCGAGGACGAATAGCAAACTTATAAATATGTAAGATAAATTCTGGAGAGAAAATTTGTCTAGCACGACACAGTCAACAAACCTTAGCAACAGTATAATATAATCTTTCTACTTCATGTCAGGAAAGGTACAACAAGTCATTCTTCTGGAGGTTAGCATCAGCCATACTTATGAGAGGCAGAAAGTTGTCTATCTTATGATTAATAGAAAGAAGTTTCGTTTTGGAGGCGCTAAAGGTAACATGCCTATCCTTGCCCCCATTAACAAAAGACTTTAGATCATTCTTTTTTTTAGATCAGCTATCCTATCAATTTGACCTTATCGAACTGTTCCGACTTACTACCGAGATAAGACTAAATGGATTTGTCAACTTTTTAGATATAAAGTTAATAAGTGATGTCATCAAAAATATCACTGATAAAAATTAAAAACAAAGTAGGTCCAAGGATAGACCCCTGCATAAGTATAAAAGATCTATACAACTTTCATTTTCCGAAAGACTGAATGAATTCAAAAATTCATCTGGAAATAGCATAACCTTTCAACTTGTGAATAAGACCCTGTAAAACATTTTCGAGAATTTCAAACCAACAGCCCGAGTTTCACGATTTTCATCTATAGCTTGATAGACTCTTTTAGCAATAATAGTTCGTACATTAATAATTGACCTAGAGAAGCGAAAGCCACAGTTTTTATGTGCCGTGTCACTTCAGAACGTAGTCGATCATGGCTCTCCACTTCCTCCTATTCCTTGTCGCTCTCAATAATTTTTGTCCTTATGCCACCTCCCCCAGGCCACTTTCTGTCATCCACTTGCTTAAGCCCACCAGGTATGTAATTCGTTGCTTTCCCTTGTCTATCTTTCCCTCTATTCGACTTGTAAGTATCAGATTCTCCAAGCCCTCCTATCTCATTACGTGTCCCAGAAATTTCAGCTGGTTCTTCCTGATGTTAAGTATAAGCTGGGATATATTTTGATGGAGGACGGTAAGTGCGACACTGAGATCCGAAGACGTATTGGGATGTCCAAAGACGCATTCCAAAAGCTAGGCAAATTATTAGGAGACAGGAGGATTTCTTTGGTAACAAAGAGTACTGATCTGCTACGTGACATCTGTCCTCCTTTACGACAGAGAATGTTGGACGATCTCCTCAAAAATGAAGAAGAGAATCGAGGAAAAGCAGGTATGGCCCTACAGAAAGATGCTAAGGATATCATGGACCGAGCGTCAGAGCAACGATGAGAGCCAAATTACTTTCTGAAAGCAGACCCAACAGAGCTCAATGATCCGATCTTCTAAGAAAGGCCTTCCTGAAAAGGCATCAACCTTCGGAATCATTTTCCTTAAAATTTCCTCGTTAGCCATAGGTTCTGTCTATAATATTCTTAGCAATCTTCGTTAGAAACGGTTTCAACTCGGTTCCAGTAATTTCCTCATCTGTGAGAGGGTTGACAGAAATTTATTGTTAAAAATATTAATTAACGAGAATTGTCTATGAAAGAGAGATGCAAGAGCTATAAAATTTTGCGTGCAATAATTTCAACTCTTCTTATTAATAACTGCATTGGTCCTTTCCGCGTAAACTAATAACTCACTGTTCAAAGAAGACTTCAAAGTAACTAGTAGCGACTTCTCTTGAAAATGGTTAAAGTTTGGCATCGTGGTGTTATCCAGTACCTGCAGAAAAAGGGTTTAGCTCCCAAGCACATTCATGCTGACATGTTTGCTAAATTAGGTGATGAAGTTTTAGCTCTCAACAGTGCAAAAGTGTGCAGCTAAATTTAAGGAAGGAAGAGTCCTTAAAATGATCCAAGGTCTGGATATCCCGCAATCGTCACTACCAAGGAAAACACTGATCATGTTCACCATATGGTGATGGATGACAGATGTCAGTCAGTTATGCGTCATACGTGATACACGCTTAGGCGATCATGTACCTTTCGATACATGACTGACGAGGCAGTTTTTTTCCCCGCTGTAGGTTGCCATTTCTTTCTGCGGTAGACCAGTTGTCATCCAAAGCTATAGAATCCAGTCTGTGCTGTTATTTACCCATAGCTGGTGGGAGAAGAGGATTCATACCTTTCTCAAGAGTATTAGCACGTAAGTGAATATAATGGATTCGACTGGAATTCGAACTCTGCTCTCCGATTCCTCAATCCGGATGGCAGATCAGTGACTATAAATCAAGTAACCAATGCGATTAACATATTCCGTGAGAGAGATGGGATTATTCTACACAAGGAATTTGGCATGTTCGGTGGATTTAACATCGTTTGACACCAGATCACAAGAGTAGACTGATCAAATCACGGGAAAATCTATTTTTTTGAGGCTGATCCAACTGGTTTTCTTGAACGCTACCTAACCTACGATGGATCTTAGGTTCATTACTTTGAACTAGAGACAAAAAGACAATCCATGTAGTCGAAACACCACTTCCTCACATGCTCCGAGGAAGGAAAAATCGTTTCATCTGCCGGGCTGGTGATGGGCTCAGTTTTGCGAGAAGCAAAAGGGATTGTGTTTATTGACTATCTTCGAAAGTTACCAACCATCGATGGAGAGTATTATGCCAACTTGCTGAGATAGTTACGAAAGGCTACCAATATCAAACGGCCAGGTAAACTGAATAAAGGGGTCTTGTTTCATCAGGAAATCTTCAGCACATAAGTCCTTGGTTTCTCTTGATTTAGATCGATTTCATTATCATCTACGTTCAAAATCCCGGCTTCTAGCTGGCTGTTGAAAACATATCACAGTCGGTGAATTGCACTGTGCCAAACATCAAAGTGAGCATAGACTATCTGCTATGGAAATCTGCGTTCAAAACCCCATCTTCTAGCTGGTTGTTGAACACATACCACAGTCGGTGGATGGCAGAGCAAAGTTGAGAAGAGTACAAAAACATAAAATTTATTAAATTATGGACAGGAAATTGTGGAAAACCATGACCGCCAATCTCCTGAAGAGACACGGCATATGGAAGAAGAGCCTGGTTAAACATTTAACATTTATTCTTTTGCCAGGTTGATGAATAAGCGTAATCAGCGTTGACACTGTTTCATCCCCATACGCAATATTGCTTACATGCATTAAACACACTGTCACCGCTGGGTGTTGACTTCAGTGTCCATTTTTATATTTACATGCACTCTGTCCCTCATACTGATTATTTTAATGCATAAATATAGCATACCATAAAACTACATTTATCATATATATATATATATATATATATATATATATATATGTGTGTGTGTGTGTGTGTGTGAAAAGTCTGTGTATATAAATATGAATATATATATATATATATATATATATAATTATTCATATATTATATATATGGTACTTATTAGAAAGCGCTCAATATCAGAGATAGAGCTAACATATTTGGTTTGATTGATGTGAGTTTGTGACCCCGGGTTTCACGCTTTTGCGATCGTCAGACAAAACCCAGGTCACAAACTCACATCAATCCAACCAAATATATATATATATATATATATATATATATATATATATATATATATATATATATATATATATATAATAATCCTTTCTATTTCTCTAATTATATTTTGATATTAAATTGAAGTTAATAAAGGATGGCGCCGTATTTTTTGTTATCCTAAGTACTTTTGATCTCCTTTGTGATCATCCTCAGGGTTGAATTGCGAAGACAAATTTAATGTAATTGTAATTGTTGTGATAGTGATTTCGCAAACATGCGGGAACGTGACATGCTATAATTATTTTTGAATTAACCGTATTTTGTAAACAAGCGTTCCTAATCAAAGGGCGATAATCAGAGATGGTAAAATTGCAACTTGGTAAATTTCGAAATGTTAAATGTTAGTCAACTCAAATACATTTTAAAACAATGCAACAATAATCATAAAAAATTTTTGTCAGTGTTGGTTGGTTGCTTGATTTTGATATAGAGTGTCTCGAGAATATATACCCTAGAAGAAAATGGTGGTTACCTTCTTTTAAAAGATTTCTTGGGTACGGCTTCAGGTCAAATGGAAGGAGTGAGGTTAGGTAGATTCTGCTGCAGCGATACATTACATAAAGGAGTGCCTGCTAGCTTACCTAAAATATTTACATTTGAAATACTGGCGTATACCTTGGACACCGACCTCGGGCCGCGATAGAGAGATAGGCAAATGTCTCAGCAACGTGGCAAACTCCAGAGTACCTGTATTTATATTCAGAACCAGCCTCAATCGACACACTGGCGCCGAAATGTCAGTTTCCTAATTAGAAAAACTCAGAAACAGTTGCATGCGAACAAGCAGGTAGACACGGAGCCAGAAAGCAGGCTTTCAGTAAATGCTTACACAGGAAGTTGCATCTAAATTTTAATGTATTGTCTGGAAAGACTGGCGCCAAGCAATTTCCAAGAGAGACGAGAGAAAGGCGGGAGCGGGAGCCAGAAGGTATTTTATCGAGTTACGACACTGAAGTAGTTGACTTGTTTCTTTCTTTTTTTTTTTGTTAGAACAAATGATAACGATATGTTGCGATAAACAGAAGTAAGGAAAAGAAAGCAAGAGAAAGGAAGTATATAAAGAGAGAGAGAGAGAGAGAGAGAGAGAGAGAGAGAGAGAGAGGGGGGAAGTGATTTTTGACTGAGATGAAGAAATATCATTATTATATTCGGACCATCATATCAATAAAGTCTCTTATGTTCCCGCCATTTCGGATCCCACCGATTTGATAATTTATCTCTGTATTTTTGAGATGAGGAATATGCATTAGAACCAGCATGCCTGTCACAAGATTTCGACTGTTGTGATATCGGGACTACTTCAGCGGTCCCTCTTCTTTCTAGCTAACCAACGGACACATGACCCAGTACATTGGTTGCCAAATGATGTGGAACGCATCTCAGGTGCGGTGGAAGAGGATAGCAGGTGAGGCGGAATGTTTGAAAGATTTAGAAAAAGTTTCAAACAATTCACATGCCCAAAATAAATATTATTTCAAAATTTAAAATATCATTAAGGATTGTAATTGCATACATAAACCCCAGTATAAATAGTTATGAATAATAATTGACCGATTTTATAATTGTGATATTTTACAGTATATCAAGTATTAAGAATATAGTAACTAGGGTCGACAAATTGGAGGAGAAAGTTATCAATGATAATGTTCTGACTTCGAATCTGCAATTACCTCCCTTTAACCTACTCTCTGTTTTTTTTGTTTTTTTTTTTATTTTTAAATGTATTTCTTATCACATAAAATTTATTGAGGTGCGAGCAAATTTTCAATCCCAAAATACCGACCAGAGAAAAAATATTCGGAAACCAACTTTTATCACAATATTTTGTTATTATTGTTTTTATTTTCTTTATCATTTCATTCCAAGCAAGGCGATAAAGCCACTAAGACACAAGAGTTACTGAGAATGAAAGAAACCGAGGACACTTTATTGAAGATAAAGGAACTTAATTCAAGGTGACAGAAGATAGCGCATTTAAAATTAATGATTTGGTTTGGTAAATCAGTTAAATATGACTAATTCAATAATACATCTCCGATTTAACAAACCAAAATCACTACACTGTGGCGGTTTACAATCTTACAAAGATTTTCTCACGTTGATTTGACTCCGTGAAATACACTGTCCGTATCAGATTTAAATATTTGTTTCCACTGCAGATATTTCTTTACTGTAAATGAATATTGCTGATTATTTGCGATTGAAATGCATTGTAAATAAGAAAGAAATTATTTTTCAGTTTTAAAGGATATGTCGAAGTTGCTAAGACCTACACTAAAAATAAATCTTCCTCCTCATCACATAAGTCAGTTGTTCTCAGACGGTGCAGCGCCAGAGGATAGCAGGTGAGACGCAATGAGTGGAAGATTTAGAAACAGTATCAAACAATTCACATGCCAAAAATAAATATTATTTCAAAATTTAAAATATTATTATGTATGACTTGTAATTGCATACATGTGTCCCAGTATAAATAATTATGAAAGATTATTAACCGATTTTATCATTGTGATATTGTTGCATTATATCAAGTATTAAGAATATAGCAACTCGGGTCCGCAAATTGGAAGAGAGAGTTATCAATGATATTGTTCTGATTTCAAAATCCGCAGTTATCTCCCTTTAAACTACTTTCTATTTTTATCACATAATATTTGGTGAGGCGCGAGAAAATTTTTATTCTGAAAATGCGGCACAGAGAAAAAAAAAGTTTGGGAACCACTGTCTTAGCAGATTAAAGTGTTGCTTAAAACATATGTAATTCCCTGGCTGTAAGTGTTCAATCCCTTGCTCCTGTAGTATTGAAAACTGTCATATTCTGGTTCAGTGGAAGAAACGAACAAACGACATAAAACTAAATACGTCTGCTGAGTATTAAATATGACTTACCTCCCCTGTTATGAGTTATCTCCTCTAAGCAGGGAAAGCTGAAGGAGAACACTTTGTCCCGCTGATTGAATAAAGCGGTCTGTTTAGAAGGTTACTGAGTACGAAAACATATATCTGAGAAGGCCGGAGGGTAGCACGGGCAAAACGTTGTGAGTATAACAAGATGAGCAAGTTGGTCCGAAATGAATGGCATATTATAAGAAGACATTAAAAAAGAGATTGTCTATTGAAATCTAGTCTAGCACAAGATCTCAAGCGTAAGGCGCCTTGTAAGGAACAAATATACTTCAGTAAAAATGTTTCATAATAACTAAATTGTTAACCAAAGCTTCATGTCTAAGCACTCTCGATCTTTATTTGTATAAACAAGATATATACGTGTAATGGGTCCTCGACTTACGTTGGGGATGCGTTCCTACGTCGCTAGGTAACCGGATCATCGACGTAAGTCGGAACATACCTACATAAGAAATCTTTACTCTGTTGATCCTCTCTCTCTCTCTCTCTCTCTCTCTCTCTCCCTCCCTCCCTATCTATCTATCTATCTATCTCTCTGTATGTAAAAATTTTTTTTCTGTTGGTTTTCTCTCTCTCTCTGTGAAATTTTTCCTCTGTTGGTTCTCCTTCTCTCTCTCTCTCTCTCTCTCTCTCTCTCTCTCTCTTTTCACTCTGTGAAATTTTTTCTCTGTTCCCTCTCTCACACACGCTTTCTCTCCCGTTGTGAAATCTTTCCCCTCTGTTAGTACCCACCCTCTCTCTCTGTCTTTCTCTCTCTGAATGAAATTTTTCTCTGATGATTCTCTCTCTCTCATGCTTTTTCTCTCTCCGCGAAATCTTTCCTCTGTTGGTACACACACACACTCTCTCTCTCTCTCTCTGTGTCTTTCTCTCTCTGATTGAGATCTTTTCTCTGATGAGTCTCCCTCTCTCTTTCTCTCTCTGTGTCTTCCTCAAGGTTTTTCTCTCTCCGCGAAATCTTTCCTCTGTTGGTACTCTCTCTCTCTCTCTCTGTCTTTCTCTCTCTGATTGAAATCTTTTCTCTGATGAGTCTCCATCTCTCTTTCTCTCTCTCTCTCTCTGTCTTCCTCAAGCTTTGTCGCTCTCCGTGAAATCTTTCCACTGTTTGTTCTCTCTCTCTTTCTCTCTATGGTTGAAATATTTTCTCCCTCTCCCTGTCTCTTTCTCTCTCTGTGGGAAATACTTTTATATCTTGGTTCTCGCTCTCTCTCTCTCTCTCTCTCTCTCTCGCTTTCTGTTAAATGTTTCCGCTGTTGGGTCTGTCCCTCTCTCTCTCTTTCTCTCTCTGTGAAATCGTTCTCTCTTCGCCCCCCCTCTCTCTCTATGTGAAATATTTTCTCTGTTGATTCTCTGTCTCTCTTCTCACTGTGTGTGAAATATTATTTCAGTTGCCCCTCTCTCTTTTTTTCTTTCTTTCTTTCTTTCTCTCCCCTTTTCTCTCTCTCTCTATCTGTCTCTGTGAAAACTTTCCTCTGTTGGTTCTCACTCTCTCTCTCTTTTTCTCTCTTCGTGAAATCTTTTTCTCTGTTGGTTCTCACCCTCTCTTTATTTCTCCCTTTCTCTGTGAAATATTTTCTCTATTGGTTCATTCTTTCTTTCTTTCTTTCTTTCTTTCTTTCTTTCTTTCTTTCTTTCTTTCCAAACATGTTTTATTTCTATCCAACGAAGATTCTTTCTTTCTTTCTTTCTTTCTTTATTTATTTATTTATTTATTTATTTATTTATTTATTTCTTTCTTTCTGCTTGAAATCTATTGGTTCACTCTCTCTTTTTCTCTCTCTGTGAAATCGTTTTCGCTGTTGTTTCTCTCTCTATCTCTCTATCTCTATTTGAAATATTTTCTCAGTCAATATTCAGCTCACTTCTTTATCTCTCTCTCTCTTTGAAAATTAGTCTCTCTCTCTCTCTCTCCCTCTCTCTCTCTTCCTCTCCGAAAAATCTTTTCCCTATTAGCATCTGATTCGCTTCTCTCTCACTCTCTGTGAAATAATTTCTCACTTGATATCCGACTCGATTCTCTCTCTCACTCTTTGTATCTCTTTACACACACAATGAAAAAGGAAGTTGATGAAATAAAATGTATTGCAGAATTAGGCGCGCCGTTCAGTACAAAAAGGTGATTTACTTTTAAACTCCAGGTGTTTGCATCAATTGAAAAAAGAAAATACATTAGAATTAGGAAACAAGTCATAAAAAAGTTAAGAAAAAGAAAAAAAGAGTTGAAAAGCCTTTTTTTAATATGTTTGTAAACATGTGATATGATATGGAGACCAGAAGAGGAAATGTCAGATATCCGAAACCGACCTATTTACCAATTCACATACTTACATATCTATCTATCTATCTATCTATCTGAATTTAGTCAATTATCCAGCATACTTACATATCTATCTATCTATCTATCTAAATTTAGTCAATTATCCAGCAGTCTATTCCTATCTATCTATCTATATATTGTTCTCTTTTTATCGATATATCTCTATATATATTGTATTATGTTTATATCGATCTATCTATATATATATTGTTCTCTTTTTATCGATCTATCTATACATTCATATCTGCTCGATGCGTATCCAAATGTAAAAAAAATGACGTCACGACGCTCTTCTGTGGCTCAATCGGTAAAATCATGTCAGGCTATATGACGGTTCCGTATAGGGTACAGGTTCAATTCCTGTCGGAGGACGCATATTTTCTATGAAAATTTCTCGGAAATTCAGGCCAGTAAATGTTGTTAATATTGTTTATTATAAACAGAGCATTTACTTAAATATTTGTGTCTATAAAAAGAACATATAAACATAAAAAATACGTCTTAAAATAATTATCGGACTTTGTCCATTTCATATATATATATATATATATATATGATGATAGACATTTCGTTGTCAAGTATAACCATTATAGGATATCATTGAAAAACTTAATTGCGCCTTGAATGGATAGGGCTCTTTAAACCGGACAAACTTTTTTTAAAATTCTGGTACAAAGTTGTCAGAAATGAGATACATACATTTAGCTGTCATTAGGTTTATTTTTCTGAATGTTTGCGTGTCTTTTCAATTCACCAACTGACTTGCACATTTCCCCAGAAATGTGACATAAATTGCTGGTATTTAATGCCATTTCGTAGTTAGTGCCCTGGTGCGATGACTTAGCATATAATTTTCCTGGGTTTCTCGAGCAATGCTTGCCACAAATTTCATCCGTGAAGTCATTCCTGCCACCGATATGTTCTGGAAGTTTTACATTTCCGGACACAATGGAAAATAAAATTTTCGTAATGAACTTTCTTCCATCAAATACAGTCATTCTTTGCACGGGAGTTCCAGTTAAATGACCTAATATTTACCAGACTCGTTGATTCTTTCAAGCTGTTCTTCTAACGCTTCTTTGGTTGCTGAGCTCGTCGCTTTTTATCAATCAAGCCATACAAATCTTCTTAGGAATCCTGCTGAAATCTATGCGAACAACATTACCATTCCAACACCGTGTATATTTGAGGATTGTAGCTTCAATGCTCTCGCAATGACTTCTAATTCGCCGACATACTTCCACCAGTTGATTCCAATGATTCGACACAAGCCTCGTTGATAAAAGTCCTCAAGTTGCTTCAAGAGATCGCGGCAAACAACCCATGTTTGCAATATATGCACTAACAATGTTAAGACACGGGCATAGAGTAGATTGGTTTAAGCCTTTTTCGAAACACCATGCTGTCTCCATGATTACTGTTCCAAATTACCAAATGCAAGAGTAGCATTTGGAATCCTCTTCGACAATTCTTCAGCGAGTATGTTTTAGTTAGGATGCTACAAATATAAACAAGGTTCTTCTATGAAAATCAATAAAGCAATTAATATTATTAATAAGATTTATGTTAATAAACTAAATAAGTGCAGTGATAACAATAATAATAAAATACGCCATGATAAAATTAAATTAAAATTAAAGTACTAATAAAAATAATATGTATCAATTAAAATAAAATAAGATAAAATAAGATAAAATAAAATGGAAACATTTGACAAATCTAATCTGGGTCACAGTATTTGAGTAGAAATTTGTTTTATGTAGGCAGGTGCTCATTAATTCAATTCTTTCGATTAAAAGATTATGATTGTTTATATTTTTCAGGATTATTAATTTCTCAGAAAAACAGGTTACATCAGTTAGTTTTCTGGCTGATGGATTTAGCTTTCGTTACTGGTTCTCGGGTAATAATTCGGTTTTTATTCACGCTTTTCAGTTTCCAGAAAAAATTAGAGAGAGCAGTGCTCTTACTATATTTGATATTGTCTAATGTGATTTGGTGGCGGAAGAAGCGCGATTTTCAATGGTTTGGTTATATATATGTATAATGCATTATGCACACACACACACACACACACACATATATATGCATTATAGATATATAGGCATTACTAGAAATCTTCAAATATAAATCTGCATTACATATATATATATATGTATATATATATATATATATATATATATATATATATATATATATATATGCATTATATATATATATGTGTGTATTACTTGAAATCTTCAAATATATATCTGCATTTTATATATATATATATATATATATATATATATATATATATATATATATATATATATATATATATATATATATATATATATATATATATTGCTTCAAATATTACTTATTGTGTATACCTATGTATGAAAAAAGACAACCTGTTTTGATTTTTAACATTTGTGTATTACGTTTAGTGGCCTACACACACACACACAAAAAATATACATACAAACCTTTATATACATACATATCTATGCATGCTAAAATTCATACACAGACACATACAACCCCCACACACACACATATATATATATATATATATATATATATATATATATATATATATATATATATATATATATATGTGTGTGGGGGGTCTGTGTGTGTGCAAACACATATAACAAAGTAGATAAGAAAAACAGGACCTGCCTACAACATAATCTCCAAACCACGGAACTAATGCCGTAAGAGAAAACTTAAGATAAACTATGATTCGAGAGCATGATAAACTCGTAAACAATATGATAGAACTCGTTTTCAAATGCAAATATGAACATAAACTCCTACTACGCGATCTGCAGCTAATTCCTAAATCTAATAAAATGTCGTTTCGAAACTTAGGCCTTTTAAAGCTATAGAAACTTATTGCTTAAATGACTATATCAATAAATATAATATAATAAAATATGGCTACATATAGAAGTATAATAAGCGAATCAGAATGCATGGCTATAAAAAAAAAACCTTCATTAAAGTTGATTTCACTATAAATACAAATATATAAAAATATACAAAAAATTAAAAATATAGAAGAAACACCATTCATTGGCTATTAGAATACCTGATAGCGCTCGGCTATATAAAACATTCGAACAGTTTTTACACACTTTATGTACGGAAAAGAAAACGCTTATACGAACACAAGAAAAACTATATCTCAGTACCTAACTATTATTAAAAAATATACAAATAAATTGACCTAAATTCAAACCAATCCCAAATTAAAAACTGTTCCCACCAAAAAAAATAATAGTTAGAATGAACTACAACAACCAACCCCAAAATTGAACAAATAGCTTTAATCAAATTCTCAAACCAAAACAAAACTGTTAAATACGTGATATAAACAAATTTTTACTACGTTAATTAAATAAATAAAATAAAAAAAAAAAAAACGAGCAATATAATTTGACCCAAATAAATAAACAAAGCGACTTCGGTAAAAAAATAACCGCCATAATAGAATACCCACAATGCACCACTAGCCCGTATATATATAAATAGCCGAGAAAAATAACAGCATATGTGGCCTGACGAATATAGCATGAAACAGACTGTCGCCTCTAAGTGTTGACTTCTATGTTCACTTTTATATTTAAAACGCTCTATCTCTGATATTGAGCACTTTATCCCATAAATATAAACTATATTTCTTTATATTCAGCTCCTGGTAAACAGTAGAAGAGCAAATACACATTTATAACAAGTATGGACATGGAAATATTTAACCTCGACTACCTAAAAAAACATACCCATCCCATCCCCTACTATATATAAACTAAAATTAATTGAAAAAATAGAAAGTTTCCTAAAAAGAATGAGATGGAAAGTCCACTTTTTAAATCAGGACCTCCACAATAACAACACACCTAAGAAGGAAAAATACGGCTTCAAAACAAAGAAATGCCCCCCACAACAAAAAGAATTAGATGATTTCGAGAAAGACTTAACTGACCTAGTTAGAAACTTAAAATTCCATAAAAAACAAGATGCATTCCAAAAAAAACTAAAAGCAGATATAACTAAAATAAACAATTCAGCAAGTGTATTTATCGCTGCTGACAAAACGAGAAATTTATACAAACTAAGCCCTCCTACACACAATAAATTACTCAAGAACAACATAACCAAAACATACAAAAAAGGCACCCCAAACAACAGAACACGATATCAATAAGGGAAGCTAAAACAATCGCCCAAAAATTAGACCTAGATGACCGAATAAATTGTATTAGCAAGGCACGAGCCTTTATCACACTAAAAGACCATAAAGAAAATTTCAAAACTAATCCTGCATGTAGACTCATAAACCCAGCCAAAAGCGAACTAGGTAAAATAAGCAAAAACAATACTAGAAAGAATTAATTCTGAACTTAGGAAGAAATTAGGAGTAAACCAGTGGAAAAATACGAAAACAACTATTGACTGGTTCCACAACATAAATAACAAACAAAATTGCCAATTCCTACAATTAGACATAAAAGAATTTTACCCATCTATAACAGAACGTATGCTAGATAAGGCCATCAACTTAGCTCAGGAACAAATAATAATAAAACCAAGCGAAATCAACATCATTAAGCACTCCCGTAAATCATTATTATTCCACAACGAAGAAGCATGGATAAAGAAAGATGGGATATTTGACACTACAATGGGAAGCTTTGACGGTTCAGAGGCATGCGAAATCATAGGCATTTACTTACTACACGAACTGAGCAAAATAATAGATAAAAATGACACAGGACTCTACAGGGACGACAGTCTCATAATCTTAAGAAACTGTAACAAACAAAACACAGACAAAACTAGAAAAGCAATAATAAAGATTTTTAAAATAACGGATTCGACATAGATATAAAAACTAATCTAAACGAAGTAGATTTCCTAGATGTTACCTTCAACCCTAAGAGAAGGCACATATAAACCATATAGAAAACCTAACGATAAACCACTCTACATACACACATCTTCCAACCATCCGCCTTCTATAATCAAACAGATACCAAAATCGATTAACCGCAGGCTCTCCGACAATTCCTCCAATGAATCCCTATTCAACAAAGCTAAGAAAGACTATGAAACGGCCCTAAAAGATAGCGGATTCCCAGCAATACTCACATATTCACCACAGAATAAAAAAAAGACCAACAGGAGAAGAAATATCATATGGTTCAACCCACCGTACAGCAAGAACGTAAAAAACAAACGTAGGAAAAATATTCCTCAAACTCTTACACAAACACTTCCCAGAATCAAGCACCTTACACAAGATATTCAACAAAAACACAGTAAAAATCAGCTACAGCTGCACCGAGAACATGGCACAAATAATAAAAAAGCACAATAGGAAAATTATCAACAAACCACACGAACAAATTAAACCCACGTGCAACTGCAGAATAAAGAACGAATGTCCCTTAAACGGAAATTGTTTACAAAACAACGTAATATACCAAGCCACGATAAAATCACTAGATAATGAAGAAAAAGTATACATAGGAGTAACTGAAGGACCCTGGAAGCAAAGAAATTATACACACAAAACATCGTTCACAAATAGTAAATATACGAACAGTACTATGCTATCTGGGAAATAAAAAACAAAACGCACATCACACCAAAAATATCTTGGAAGATAAGGAAAAAGTCATCAGCCTACAACAACCAATCAAAAACTTGCAAACTTTGCTTGGTGGAAAAAATAGCTATCATTACCTTCCCCGACCAAAATAAATTATTAAATAAAAGATCCGAGCTCATCTCAAAAATGCAGGCATGAAAATAAATTTTTACTACGTAACCTAAAAAAAATGAAAAAACGGAAAAAATAAAAACAAACAAATACACTAAAAAAAAAAAAAAAAATAAAATAAAATAAAATAAAATAAAATAAATACTATATTTGTTTAAAAACCGAAAACCGAAAAGAAAAAAATATACAAATAAATTGACCTAAATTCAAACCAATCCCAAATTAAAAACTGTTCCCACCAAAAAAAAATAATAGTTAGAATGAACTACAACAACCAACCCCAAAATTGAACAAATAGCTTTTAATCAAATTCTCAAACCAAAACAAAACTGTTAAATACGTGATATAAACAAATTTTTACTACGTTAATAAATAAATAAATAAAATAAGAAACAAAAAAAAATAAAACGAGCAATATAATTTGACCCAAATAAATAAACAAAGCGACTTCCGGTAAAAATAACCGCCATAATAGAATACCCACAATGCACCACTAGCCCGTATATATATAAATAGCCGAGAAAAATAACAGCATATGTGGCCTGACGATTGCATATAGCATGAAACAGACTGTCGCCTCTAAGTGTTGACTTCTATATTTCACTTTTATATTTACACGCTCTATCTCTGATATTGAGCACTTTATCCCATAAATATAGCACACCTTAAGACTATATTTCTTTATATATATATATATATATAGAGAGAGAGAGAGAGAGAGACAGAGACAGAGAGAGGAGGAGAGAGAGAGAGTGAGAGTTCACAATTCAATTTATATTTTAAGATTTTTAGCTTTATTTTAAGCTTTAGGTTTTATCCATACTATTTTTGTCTATATATATATATATATATATATATATATATATATATATATATATAGATAGATAGATAGATAGATAGATGGTAAAACTATAAAGGAACCTTTTCTTGTGGGAATAAGGAAACATCTATGATTTCTTCATTAAATTAATCTCTTTTGATTTGCAGCTGTCAACATTACTTATGTTTCTCAAAATTCTCCTTGTCGATGAAAATCGCTGGTTACTTCAAGTGCTTCTTTTCCTGGGTCTCATTACGATCCTGAATGAAAAAAAAAGGACATCGACAAATATTTATTCCAAGGCACATTAATATTTCTTTCTTGTTTTCTTTTCTTTTTCTTTTCTCGTCGTCATTGTTTTTCACCTTCGTCTCTTCTTTATTTCGTCCATTTTCTTTTCGTTTTCCCTCTACTTTTCTCCGTTTCATTTCCTATCGTTCTATATTCCTTGTCAGCCATTTCTTTTTCTCTTTCTTCTCCAATAAGGTTAACAATTATCATCAATTTTCATTTTTGCTGATGAAACAATTCTTAATAAAAAAAAAGGCCATATCAATAAAATGTTGTCGAACGCCGTAAGACAATTATATTAGAATTGAAAGAGAAATCATTCCTTTTATGTCTCGCTCCAAAATTTTAAAATTTTCTTTCGGTGACCTTTTGAAACATTTTTCATTCTTTTATTTCTCTCTTTTGATCTCCGCCTGTTCTTTTTTTTTCTCTTCTTATGAATCAACCCAAAAGACAATGATCCATACCATAACCATATTCTCGTAGTAATGTTAGTCAAAAATTCCTGACTATTAAGAATTACTTTCTTCCGCGTTTGCTATGCAATTCTTTCATGAAAAGTTACCAATAAAAACGTTATTTTACATTGAATATCTAATAGCCATATTCCGGGAATAAAGCTTACATTACTTCCTGACTAGAAAAAAAAAAATGACAAAAATATAGTAAAAATAGAGAAATAATAATAATAATAATAACATTAATAAAAGTCAAATTATTTTGTATATTTACTGCTACACGACAAGCCTCTGTGGGTTTTATGTCATGTTTTGTATTGCACGAGTAAGTCTATTGCCCAACCCATCCTAAGTGCCCAGCATAGGTCAAGTATATGCCCTTCAGAAATGAATGACCTCTAAAAATGTCTCCTACTCGGTAAGTCAATAGTTACTCTTCCCCCCCACGAGGGAAAGATGTGGCACAAGGCCGAGTTTTACGTGGGTTTTTCGAGTCCGTAGGCTCGGCCAAAAAATGCCCGTAGAAACTGTAAAAACAGAATCGGGTTGGTCGTACGAGACTTTGCCTATTCAGCAGAGCCTCGTGCGGGTTCCACTCTGCCCGAAGGCAGATTCGACCATCTTGCTGTGAATGCCCAATATTTACCTGCAGACTCACGCATGTAAAACTAATGGTTACCTATAGAATCAAGCATGTAAAAAAAATGTTTACATAAAGACTCGTATATAAACCCAACCAACGTTTATCTATAAGCTCAAGTATAAAGCCATTCAGCGTGTATCTATAGGATCAAGTATAAAGCCACTCAACGTTCATCTATAGGATCAAGTATAAAGCCATATAACGTTTGTCTATAGACTCAAGTATAAAGCCTTTCAAAGTTTATTTATCATCTTATATATAAACCCGACTGTTAACTATAGACTTAAGTATATACCTGATCACTGCTTACTTACAGACTCAAGTAAAATACAATAAAAAAAGATTCCGACTTTAAATCACTCAATAACGGTGAATGTAGTTAAATCCATCAACTTATTTACATAAAAGTTTACCTCTGGTTTTTGTACATAAAATTTTAGCGATGTTTTTTTTTTACATAAAAATTTACCTATATTTTTTAACATAAGATTTTGTCTATATTTTTGCACAAAATTTTACCTATGTTAACTTACATAAAGTTTTACCTATTTTTTTGTTTTTAACCGGAAGAGTGAGTAACCGGTGAAGTAACAGCGTTGTCGGAGTCACAATGAGCGAGCATGTAGACTCCGTAAGAAGTCATACAGCGATACTTCAATACCAAAGACTATATATATATATATATATATATATATATATATATATATATACTTAATGAGTATTTTAAAACGAGTTTACTTAATGAACAAAAATCAAACGAATAAATGTCAACCTAACAAGCTATAAGATAAAAGTTTTAGTGGGAAAAAAAAAAAAAAATTAGTAAATATAAATTGGATTGCTCTTTCAATGTTCTGTCTATGGATTTTTCCAATCGACTGTTTCATAGAAAATACCCAAAATTCCACCGAATTTCAAATTAATTTCTTCGTAGATTGTTTTAAAATTTAGATATTTATCAAACCTTAACCTCCCAAATATGCACGTTAAAGTAACGCGAACTGACAGCGTCTAAGAATTTGAATGAAACCTGTCGTGTAATTTATTGGGGTTGTTGTAACGTCTTCCTTTAATGTAGTTCTTATCGTTCACCCCTTAGCCACCTTTATCTAGAGACGAGACGCGTTAAATTTGAGCAACATCTAGCCGACACACTGGGGTTAAAATAGGAAACTAAAATTATACATATGACACACTCATATCCTCTCTCCCACCTCACTTCCTCACTTCGTTAACTTTGCGTATACTTGATGAGGTCCGTAAAAAACGTGTGAATTTCTTTTCATTTTTCATTTCAGCTTTTGGAAGTAAAGTCTGATGATCCAGAACCCTGTTAAAGGGGTTATGGTGAAATAACTTATTACATGGAATCTTAACGTGGTCTGTCTTTTATTCAAACATATATATATATATATATATATATATATATATATATGTGTGTGTGTGTGTGTGTGTGTGTGTGTATATATATTTGCTACTAACCCGTATTCCTGGAACTACTAACCTGCTTTACCAGTTTGTATTATTACGTTAATACATTATTTTTATTTATTCATTCCTGGCGTTTGTTATTTATTGGTACCGGATTTCAACCCGGAATCCACAACAGTATTTTTACATAAAATTTGACCTACGTTTTTTATTCTCACGTTGGCCAGTAGAGAATTGCCGCAAACTACATGAAAACCGTAGAAGCATGAAAAAATCGATTATTTCCACTATCGATGGGAGTTGGGAAATGTAAAGTCGGTCTTGGCCTTTCGGCTCACTTGGAGTATGTGCATGTAAATTTTGGTGCAAATCCGTCGAAAATTGCGACCGTGCATTCGTTACACACACACACACACACACACACACACACACACACACACACACACACACACACACACACACATCCTGCCTTTTATAGATAGAGATTTGTTGTGGTTAAAAAAGAAAAGAAAAACGCCTTGAACCGCAACCACGTCACGTGTTTCTCTATAGAAAACAAAACAAACAAAAGGAAAAACCGGCAAACAGTATTTGGCATACATATTAACTTCTTTCTTTATAATTTAATTTACCAAAACAGAACGCAAGTCGTCTTACGTCGGAATTTCTAATGTTGACTCAAATATGGCCTAATTTAAGGGATCACATTACTATGTTAGGAGTAGATATGTGAATAATTTATATTTAATTTACCAAAATAAAGCGTAAGTAGTCATAAACAGGAATGGAAACCCGGACAGAAGAATTACTGACATTATGCAAGATGTGAAAAAATATAAAATGGATTCTGATTTCGGAACATTCGAGAAAGGAATAAAGTATACTTGGTTTCTGTTCCTCCTGTCAAGCTGTCTGAAATTCCAAGTTGAAGCATTGTCATAGCAATCCATTTATCGAATATATTTTCGTTCGTGTTATTCTTGCTGCTTGTTTACCCCAAATAAATGAAGTGTGGGTAGCGAAACGGCTATCGGCGGAGAAAGCGGAATTCGAATTTCAGCAGCGTCTATGGTATTCCTTTGACACAAAAGTCCTTGAGAGAAAAGCATGAATCCCTACCTTCCCAACTAAAAAGTTATGGGTTATATAGTAGTGTAGACGGGGCCCTCTAGACCGGGGTGCGGGGAGGCAACCCCAGTTAGGACGACAGACTCTGAATTTAAAACTATAGAGAAGACAACGCGAAACCATCCCACTATCGTCAGTAGAAAGTCATAGCATTTCACACAGAGAAAGCTGGTAACTGAGTAATGTCATGATCATTCATATCTCGAAAGATATCAGTAATAGTAGACGAAGAATTTTAAAAAATATATATATATATATATATATATATATATATATATATATATATATATATATACATTATATTTACACGCTCTATCTCTGATATTGAGCACTTTATCGCATAAATATAGCACATTTTAAGATTATATTTCTTCATATATATATATATATATATATATATATATATATATATATATAATTTAGGGACACTTCACTTTGAAACACCAGTTCAAGTACGATCACCGAAGTTAAACAACATCGATCCTGAAGAGTACTTAGATGGGTGATCGCTTCTGAATGGCAGGCGCAGTAAGAATTAATGTGTGGGTGGTGTATTAGATTATACGTCGGAATTGTTAATCAGAGAGATGAATCATTAAATCATTATTACCTAAAAAAAAAAAAAAAAAAACTTCTAAAAATATTTTCTGGCTTTAAATAACCTGCAAAGGGTTGATAAACCTTAGAAAACGAATCAATCAATCAATGAAATCTTCATATCTATCTATCGATTTGGCTTATTCTTATCTTTCTATCTCAATTTCCACATGTCTATCTGCCTTTCTGTTTCAAATCTTTATCAACGTCTCCTTTAATCATATCTACTTGTCTTCTATTTTCTGGCTTTAAATAACCTGCAAATGGTTGATAAGCCGTAGAAAACGAATCAGTCAAGATTAATTTATATCAGGAAGTATGATCGTAATTTAATTTTTGAGCTCTTTTTATTCATGAGAAAGGTTCATTTCATATCCTATACTATTCACATGGCAGCCTATGGCTAATGTTCAGCTGTCATCTGTTTTACCTGGTCAGGTCTTTACCAATTGTTCTATGAAAGATAACCGATAGGCATCATTCAAATTTAGTTATAAAATTATATTCTTTTTAATCAGAATTTTCTGGCCAAGGTGCATTAAAATAGCGAAAGATGCCCCTCTAAAGCTAAGCAAAGTATTAAGAAACAGCATTGATTGATTTGTTATATTTTATGGCTTATCATTCTTTTTTTAAAGGTTATTTAAAGCTGAAATATATTTTTGGATGGTAATGGTTTTCTGATACAAGTCCTACTATTCAACCCATAGTTAGGGAGAGAAGATTTGGATTCATACCTTTCCCAAGGGGATATTACCTGACTGGAAATCGAACACTTCTTCGATTACTCATTCCAAGCCGTTATCACATGTAACATCCGCGCGTCCAAGCTTATAGCACTTTGCTTTTCCCGCGCGGTCACCCATCTAGGTAATGACCAGGCTCAACTTTGCTTAACTTCGCTGATCGAATATGAACTGGTGTTTCGACGTGATACGGTCGTAAGCTAAGAAACAAGAGATTTTCATTAGAAACAAAGAAAAATGTTATGGGCTGCTATGTAATACCAGTCCTCCTGTATAGGACTAAATGCAGGAAAATTTTTCTCACAGATGAAGAACTGACTTGAAGCAACAGAGATGTGGTTCTACAGAAGGATACTGAGAATACCATTGATGAAATATGTTAGCAATAAAGACATTTTAAGGAAAATAGGAACAGAAAGGGAAATTTTATTTAGAATCAGATAATGAGGAAAGGGTGCTTGGAGAGTTTGACACTCACAGGACATATTGAAAGCAAAACTTTCAGAATGAAATAGCGAATAACCTACCCGTGTAAGTGGATGGCAAAACAGGAAGTGGAAGTGATAATGAAAAGACAATCGTTACTAAAAACTTCAAAGAATTGGAAGTCATGGAGAGTTATTATCTCGCGCCTCCTGAAGAGACTGGGCACATTTCCATTATATACAAATCGACGTGCTAAAAAGTTAACCCTTCTTTTACCAATTAACAATCATTTTTCATGAATGATAATTGTGTGTTTTTTTTTTTAGTTTCTTCTTGCGTTTGGATTTTTAAATGTTTAATACTTACCTTCAGTACATGTTTTACTTTCGTTCTCTTTTTCTTTCTTTAGAGGTGCCAAAAAGAATTTAAAAAAAAAATAATGAAGAAAAAAAATATGAAAGAAGCTACAACGAAAACGTTGAAGAAAGAAAATATATCTAATCCCAAATACAGCCACCAACTGAAGAAAAAAAGTCATTATCTAAAAATAATTCGTGATCAGCCTCCTTGGAGCTGTCATTTCATTTGGAGTGTTTGTGCTTGTCGCAACCAAAAAGCTTCGCGGTCGAAACTGACACAGCGTCGAAGGTAAAAGGTAAAGATTCATACTTGATTCTTAAAAGGCCAATTAATCTTGTAAACCGTTTGAGAAGAAGCGACTTTTTTGCCGCCTTTTAGAGAGCGGGAAATAAACACGAATCTAAGATCCTTATGATGAAAACGTCTAAACATCTGTCTACTTAAAAACGAAAGAGAAAAAGGGAAGCTTTTATTTACAAAGACAAGTTCCTATTCATCAATGTTTTCATCGTCAGAAATCACTCAGATGTGGAAATCTACGTATAAAATAATATAGTAAATATATCTGAACAGAAAGTTACTTATAGCGAACATGCAAAGAAGATTTTACAAGAATGTTCTGAAAATTCTGCAGGTAATAATTTCAAAACTAATTTTATAATAGGTCTATATTTCTTAGATGACGTATTGTAACTATTTACACTATTGACATTGTTCAGATTGTTATCCTCATCTTTATCATCATATTCACAACATTTCGGGTGTTGCACGCTCCGGCCTTCTTCAGGTGATATACGTTGGAATTTCCAACCGAACCGATTATTTAATTCACTTGGGTAGATTATACTAGTTCCACGTGCCATGCCTTTTCTGGATATCTCAGTGTCAGTTATTTCCCATAATTAACTCAACTCTTCATGTTTTTGTTCGCCTTTACTGTGGACAGGTATTGAATTCACAACTCTTTGGGTCAAGTCAGTGCATTACTTCAACCAACCACTGGGCAATGGGCAACTTTGGAACATATGGCCAGGAGGATAAGAGCGTTGGTCGTGAATATGAAAATAAAGATGAGGACAATAGATCAAACGATGTAAATAGTGTAAATAAATTTGACAATATATTTTGATTATTTCGAACAGTTGTTAATATAGGCATAACGTTTGGGCCGAGTACCCTTTCGACATCATCAGGTGTACATGATGTCCAGACGATACACCACCGAAATGTTGTGTGTATAAAATGTCTGGCTGCTCGTATCCGAGTATACCTGTCTACTAAGACGGCTAGCCAAAACATGTTGCAGACACCCGCCCAAGCACATTTGTATTAGGTTGGTGCAAAAATAATGACGTAATAATTTCGTTTTTTGACGTTAAAAATACGTCAAAAAGCGACATTATTACGTTATTATTTTTGCACCAACCTAATATTTATTGAACACTCACAGACTCATCTGTGGTTTATAATGCAACTACGCTGAGCGGACCTTAGTTACAGTTTCTAGGAGAGTGCGTATTACCAGGCGTGATCAACAGTCTGAATAACGCTCGGTCACGATGACTTGTGCCTTCGTGCTAGCACAACCATCAACGGCTTGCAAATAGTTCCGTCTACCCAATTTTCACTCACAAGGTCAACCAAAAGTGTCGTACGCTGAAATTGTCTCCTCGGGCCTATAACATCAAGAAGTCACATTCCTGACAAATCGACCATGGTGAGATTCGAACCAAGTTCTCATGACCAGAAAGGGAACATTCTAACTGCCCACTTTGTGTGTATAATGACATCTATAATCAAGATGAGAACAATAGTTCAAAATAATGATAGTATAATGACAATTCCTCAACTCAAAATGAAATAGAAATTCATCGAAAAGCGGTACGAAGCGTCATAATAAACAAATATCGAAACGATCCGAGATTGAATACAAAGTCTCTAAAAATACACCACTTATGTCATTCGTGGAAGTGACGCATATATATATATATATATATATATATATATATATATATATATATATATATATATATATATGTGTGTGTGTGTGTGTGTAGGAGGTGGGAAAATATGTGTTACACTTATCTCTGGATCAAGTAGTCAAACACTAGTTCAGCAGGAATGAACAAAAACTCCCAGGGACAAAATAACATGATAATCAACAGGTATCATATATCAGGCAAGCAATGGACACCTGATGATGTCCAGAAGGTATATACGAAATCAACCTTATTTCCAACACAATTACATGCCCACATACATACCATATTAAAACATAACCAAACTTTATTTTCTAACCAATAGCGAACAATATTATAAACATGCCAAAAAGATTTCACCATAAAACTCACACCGTTTAAATCAAAGTGTCTATTGGTTAAAAATTAATACCACCCTGTGAAATATTTGACCAATTAAAGGAAACTAGAAATCTATTTTTTTCTGGCCTACTTTCTGGAAAAAAATTCTTATGAAAACGCACAGATTTCCTCTCTCAGCGAGCAGATATACAAGCCGTTTAAACACAAGAGAAGACGTGGCTACATAATGTTTTTCCTTCCCAGAGAGCTTGTTGAAAGAAACATGTGTTTGCGAAGTCGAACAACAACTGCTGAGACAGTCAGTGAATCTTCGTTGACGATTATGTGTCTGCGACTTCAAACGAATCATCACAGCAGAGACGATCAGTTAATGTTCATTGATGATCAAAATCTTTTCTAGAATAAAGATTTTTCTGTGAACCAACTTCCCAAATATTTTCACTTAATTAAAGATCATTTTACTACTTGTCGACTCTGTTGATGTATTATTACTTGTAAATGCAATTGGCTTACTTAACAGGCATCCCCATGTTTTTGTCTACAATAACATCTAAAAACGGTATTGAGGCATCCCCATGACATTAAAACATTCTTTATTTTATTATTATTTGCAGAAGTTTGGCTTTGGCGTTCGGACTTGTTTGATTTTTTGCGCGAAATTGAAAAACCCTTTCAGACATCATAGAGTCTGACAACATGGAACAAATCTTATTAGCAACAAAAAGACAACCCTCATCTCAGCAGACGTTATCCGTACGGCGGGACGCAGCGACCCGCAATACAAAAAAATTTGAGAATGATTCAAAGAACCATTCTGATGGGAAATTGAGGCACCGCCTGGTTGACGATTTGCTCTTAGATCAAAAATGTTACATTAAAACATTGCGCTCGATTACCGTTTAGAGCAACGTTCAAAAATTGGACAAAATGCCAATAAGACACCATCTCCTGATTCTTTCAAATCGTCGGACACAGTTGGAAACGTAGCATGCGCCATTAACTGGCTTTGAATTTACCATGAGCCACGGAGAACATGCCTTTGCCTCGAGTATTTCAAATGCGGCGCGTGAAGTCTGATCTCTTTGTTTTGATTAAACAAAGGTTATACGCCCATCAAAACATATGCTGATTAATGCGCGACGCGAGCTCGTTCAAAACAACCAATGGTCGAGATCGTCAAACAGCCAAGAGAATGACATGCCCAAGGTGGATAATAATGCAGCAAGAGCCATCCTCCAATACAGGAAAATTCAAAACAATCCCCGACCGCCAATTAAAATAAAACAAAATTGGATAACCGCAGCACAAAATCGTGAGATAAGTTTGTCCCGGCGGAACGCTCGTCTCAAGAGCGATACAACAGAAAAAAGGATTTTTTCAGGTCATTTTTTCAGAGTTGACGGTGACCTTACGAAATCGCCGATTTTGTTGTTGTTTTGCACACCATGCAACAAACAGTCGACGTGAATAACATCAAAAAGTCTACAATAACACGGACAAAAAACCCTCGGGCATTGAATTTAAAGCCAGGTTTAAAGGAACTCATCCCTCCCCAAAATACCCACACGCGAAATTACAATTTTAC
Organism: Acanthosepion pharaonis; assembly: GCA_903632075.3. Taxonomy (NCBI): domain Eukaryota; kingdom Metazoa; phylum Mollusca; class Cephalopoda; order Sepiida; family Sepiidae; genus Acanthosepion; species Acanthosepion pharaonis. The sequence continues at coordinate 139,431 of CAHIKZ030005610.1, forward strand.
CGGGTGAGTTCCAATTCTGACAAAAATTTCATTGCAAACTGAGAAATCATAAGCAGTAATATTCCACTCAGGTACCAGCAGCCAATCACAGCCCAAGCAATAATCCCACTTTAATAATGAGATGCTCCATTGCACCAAAATAGCTCTCTGTCTCTATGTTAAGTTCTTCATTTAAAACGTGATTGTTCGACAGATATGAATTTAAAAAAAAAAACCGACAATTAAAATAAAACAAAAAATTTGTACCTGAAAAAATTTTTTTTAATGAATTTAAAGTTTAATAAATTACATTTTAGGGTGAGATTCTGAAAATCGCGCAGATAATAATGACCATTTAAAAGATTTAAAAAAAAAATAAGCGCATTTTAAAATAATATCCACGAAAATCGCGCAGTAATAATGACCAGTAAGATAAGAAAAGCCGTAAAAAGGCCGTTAACTAAGTAAGCTTCCGCGCATTATAGCTATAGAGGAAAACGTATGTAAACAACACCAGTAATGACGGACGGACAACGCGAAAGAGATCGAACTTACATTGACATTAAATCGAAAACAGTAGTCGAGTGCAATTTTTTAATGTCATTTTCCAAATGACCAGGCAATTTCACACCAGAATGGTACATTCTCAATGCCGTAGGCTTATAATGAAAATTAGCCAGTTCTTCCATCTGAAAATGAAATCCAAAAGCATAAAATTTACGATTAATACGAGGTCGGCATCTGTTGCTTCACTGAAGGCAAAATCATCAAATTTCAAATATAATTTATTGGTTCTTTTAAAATGCTACATTTACTAGAAAATATATTCAGCTTAAATACACGGAGGGTCATAGAAATGGCTTCAAATGGACAAAAACTTCGAATTATCATCATTTCCTGTTAGCCAAGTGGTGCTGCCAGACAGAAATATCAATTAGCTCTCTAGAGACATAAGAATTTCTGTTTCGATTTTATTCAAATTATTGATGCCGTGTGTGTGGTGATTGTACGTTTGTGTGTGCGCGTGTATAATTTAATTAAAAACAAACAAACGGAGAAACATTTCTATAAAATTAAAAAAAAAAAAGTAACTTTATGAAAAGCTTTAAAATAATTTTGGAATAATTGCAGAAATGTTTACTGAAATCTTACAACGAACTGATTTTTGAGGTTTAACACTTTTGATCCATTTGCCTTAAAAATTTTGCTTTTGTTGCTCAGCTCAAGGCAGGGGTTATCTAGACTGAGTTGTAGTGGAATGTATTATTCCAAAGTCTTATTTCAAAGCGCAGTAATAGATTCGCGGCAAGGTTTCATCATTTTACAGTTGAAATGGTTAGATGTAACCGTAAGTTCTATGCTAACAGTTTCTTCTATCGCACTTGTCCTTTGTAGAATTCTTTCTTGGCTTCTTGCTTTCCAGTCAACTTTGATCTTTAAAAACTTAAATGCAATGTCAATCGTTATCTTCTTGATTCTTAATTCTTATTATTCCCACTCATAATCATAGTTTTTTCTCATACTCTCAAACACTCAGTAATCTCTTGCGTCTTAGTGGCTTTATAACCTTGCATGAGTTGAAAGGATTAAATAAAAAACGTTAAGAGTTTCATTTATCCACTATCCAGAACAGCCTATCCCATCTAAATAATCTTAAAATAGTCACAAACACTTCCGAAACAATTATTGATATACTCAGATCCTCAAACACTGATAGCAATAATATTTCTGAAGCAGGCATTTATAAAATAAATTGCCAAAACTGTTCCTTCCAATATATTGGGGAAACAAGTAAAAATTTTAAAAAATCGTGTTTATGAGCACAGATGAGTCTTCACAAAAACAACTTAGCTAATGCAGTAGTCATTCATAGAAATAAATTCAACCACAATTTTGATTTTAAAAATACTACACTCATAAAAAAAGAAAATAACTCACTCAGAAGAAAATCCTCGAGAATGCCACCATTGAATATTACCCAAATATTAATCTACGCTCAGACTTTTTCCCTATTTCATCTTTGTGAACAGAATTACTACTCTCCCAAACAAACGTACAGAACAGGATCAAGAAATCAAAAGAAAATGGTTGAATCCGTCAATACAGCAATAAAAACAATATCTCCACACGTGACAGTAATTGACGTAAATTCCAGTTAACAGTATGAAAATAGCGTTCTCTAAATTCTTCCAATTGCTATGGACATTTTGTTTTGTTATTATTAGTTACTTTGTTTAATAAATTCATTTCGTTTCGCCTGAAAAAAGTCCACATCGAACGAAACGCGTCGGCAACTATTACATTTTTCTTATTGTCTTTTACATTTTTATATATATATATATATATATATATATATATATATATATATATATATATATATATTGTCTTTTACATTTATATATATATACATTGTCTTTTTACATTTTATATATATATATTTATATACATTTATATATATATATACGTGTGTGTGTGTAAGAGGGAGAGTGAGATGGTTGGTGCAAGGATGTAGAAAAGACAGCGAAACAACTTTATGAGCTGAATATAAAGACAATAGTATAGAAATTGCAATAGATTAATATTTTTATGGAGAGATACACTAAAAGGAAGATAAATAAAAAATAACCCTGCATTCCTTATAAAACTTTCGTATGTTAAACAAATCCATATTTGTATAAGATTCAAGTTTAAAATAAATAGGGCGGCAACATAGATGCGAAGAGATAATTGGTGGACTGAGGATATACATGCAAAAAAATGAAAGATCAACAGAGATATAAGATAGAGGACAGTCTTAATTGCAACACCACGAGGAATTTCGACGAGTTCTGCTACTATGAACAATTTTAAGCTTAACGTCTAATATTGCTGTAAGTTCTGTTAGAAAATTTATGCAAACTTTTCTCTTCCTCGTGATTAAGATCTATAATAACTTGTATTTGTAAGTGCCGGTCGAGGCAAAGTAAAGATTGTTGGCAGAGCTATTAATATTAACACCTGGTGATTTAACCATTATAATTTATAAGTTTTAACTTATAATTAATAGGAACTACATTCACATGTGTATCAATCAGAAAGAAAAGGACATTTGGGTATCGAGATCCTGACAAATATTGGTGTGAGTATCCCTGCCTTTTGCATCAATCATAGAACCGCCTGCAGTTGTCTACTGAAAATCAAAAAGTAGCCAATATCCAGGAATTATTGAAAGCCATTCAAGAGAAGTAGATAAATCCGTCTATCGCTCGGTTCACACACCTCTTTGGACTTTTGAACAGGAGTAGAGGTTTATTCCATGTTTCCTTTTCAGGATTGGGTTTCCAGTTATTTCTAAAGTCTTCTCGTTCTTTTCCGCTCTCACTAGCCTCTTTCGTCTTAGTGACATTATCCGTTTGCTCTGAAAGAATTTTTAAACCAAAAAACACATATATGAATACGGATCTTGGTGCGTGTGTTCAGGCAGATATATAACAGTGAACAAATGCATACGTTTGTATAGATTGATGCAAGAACGAGTATAGGAATATGTATGTGTTTCTATGTATGTACTCGCCTCATATCTGATAGGTGGGCAGGACGACACAACATCACCAACTCAACGCCGCTGACTCAACACCAGAACAACTCACCAGGAGCCTACTCAGCACGAGGACAGCACAACAACAAGCAAACCATGAATATTTTTCGTCGACTTTTTAGAAACAAATAAATGTCATTTATTAAGAATCATTTTCTAATACATGACTACATTTTTAATTTAAAAAATGATTGAAAATTGTTTGCAATTCCCTTCAAACATTCAGTTGGATATCATTGTGAAAATGAAGAAACAATCAGCAAAATTATTTCATCTACTGTCATACATTTCTCCAATTGAGGGGAAGAGGGATGACCGCCAATGAACTCTTCGAAAAATGCATATCGGTTTCTTTGCACTTTTTACAACCCCATAGTGAATATCCATATTGTGGGGTGCTCCACCCTCAGCTCTGTGCATTCTTCTGTTTGCTGCTTCAGCATAGTTATTTGTCCGATCTTGAAAATTAAACACCATTCAGACAAATTAGGCTGTTGTAACTAATAAATCACTAAGACAAAGCCAAACTTTAAAAATCTCTACGACGCACAGCCGATCTAAGAGATGTGCACACTATGAGAGACAACACAGGTCTGAAGCGATATACTCGGCGCCAACATTAAGCTATCCTTGCGCTGAACAGGTTGGTGGTGAGTTGTCCTTGAGTTGAGTTGTTACGGAAATGATTTGGGCGGTGTTGAGTCGGCGGTGTTGAGTCGATGGTATTGAGTCGACGGTGTTGAGTCGGCGGTGTTGAGTCGATGGTATTGAGTCGATGGTGTTGAGTCGACGGTAATAACATGTCCTATCCCGATATGGGATAATATTAGCACCTTGTCTCGAAAACAACCGGGACAAGGTATGGCTTGTTAATCCTAACTAAAATTAAACTACTCGATATCACTCATCTTAAAGTACCTTTTTGTTATTCATCAGTATGGTTAGTGCTAACCTCCAGGAGAGCAACCCACTGCAATCTCTTGGTCCTGTTTTTCACTGATGTGAAATGAAATTGTTATATTGAATCATTTTCTAAGTCTGTTGCTATGAAAATCGGTTCGCTATGTCGTGCTAGACGTTCTTTCTCGCCAGATTTCTATCTTGCATATTTATCAGTCTACCACGCGTCCATGTATTGAATATTACTGTGACATCTGGTCTGGTGCTTCTCCTATGTATTTAGAGATTCTTGATAAAATCTAAAGAAGGACCTGCGATTTTATTGGTCCTGACCTGGCATCTCGGCTTCAGTCACATTCCCGACGCAGATTCTCTGTATCTTCTATAAATATTTCCAGGTAATTTTTCTGATTCGCTTTCCTCGTTAGTATCTAGACTTCACGAATTTCAGTGCAGCATTAGGTTGGCTGTGGTATAATTTCACTGTTGATTGTTTTAGTTGCAAGTTCTATGTTAACAGTTTCTTCTCTAGCACTTGTCGCTTCTGAATTTCTCTTCCCGTTTGTCTTCTTTCCTGTCAACTTAGGTTTTCAAAGATTTTGAATGCAATGTCAAGTTTCATCAATCTCCGAATCCAGTTAAAAGTAAGAATTTTGAATCATAGTTAAGTGATTGGTTCGTTAACCTTTCTATGTCTATTCACGTCCTCTTTGCAGTGGATCAAAAGAATTGTTCCCCGTATTTGCTTCAATTAATTTACTTCTTTAAAAGGAAACACAGATTTAAAAGTGCACAGATTAAATCATAAAAGACGATGCAACAAAAATGAACAGTGTTGATAAAATAGAAGAATCTGCTATAAATATCATCAGACCTATCTCCAATAATTAATTTTAATGGCATACCTATGTTTAAAATTAATTTTAAAAATGAAAAATCGTTCTTGACGCTTTTCTTTTTAGCTTTAATTCAAAGGTAAAGGAATAAATTTACTATAGACATTAAGCAAAATACTTTCGTGTATTTAAAACCAAATTTGTATTGATTGGAATAAACATTTTTTTATTTTCACTAAAATCGATGATGTCTGCCATTTTGAGACATTTGTAAACAAAAGGTAAATTCTCCGTTTTAAAATCTTGTAAATATAAAACATACATTCTTGAAAGGTTATTTGACTGAAATAAGAAACTTTATTTAATTCAAAGTTTACTTAATTAGAAAATTTAAAGTTTGCAGAAATACGTAGTAGTAATTAAGAAAAGCATATCTTAACTATGGTGACTCGTTTGTCAGGTTTTGATTGTTGGTATTGACAGCTGAGGTCCAGAGAAGTTATCGGATGGATGAACAGACGTGACAAATTTCACGAATTTTAAGTGAACTTATTTAAGTAGCCAATAATTTTTACAAATTAACAAATATTTTAAGCAAGTTAATATTTTATTAACTATTAGGCACTTTAGTTTTATAGCCTTACATTTGAAAATGATTTCTGAAAAAAATGATAAATTTTAAAATACTATGTAACAAAAAATAATTTTAAAATTTCATAACTAAGATACTATAAAAATTAATATCGCATAAATTTTCATGAATAAGAGAGGTAGCTATAATTTTTACGTATACATCTTTTTCTTCTTCTTCTTCTTCTTCTTCTTCTAAGTGCCTCGTCTCTTCAGGACGTGAGCAGTGATGGTTTTTCACAACCTTATGTCCTTTGTCCTTTGTAACTCTTAACAATGTCTGTCTGTTTACTATCATTCCTAATCCCTGTTTTGCCAACCATTTGCACAAGCACGTTAGTTAAGTTATTTGATGATTTCCTCTCTCTTGCCTTCAGCATTTCTTGTAAGTTTTCCAATCCTTCTTTCCTCGTTACGCGCCCTAGAAATTTCTTATACATTCTGATTATATGTACAAGTATCCTTTTTTATTTCCAAATTGTTCTCACCCAGCTGAAGATAAGCAACAGATGAAATTTTACGTTTTCAATGGAAAATTGGGACAACAGATTCAAAATGGAGTGACTAATTGTTTTATTTCTTTTTAAGACTTATCAACCTTTAGTAGGTTATTTAACGACAAAACAGCTTTTTGGATTGTAAAATAATTCTTTTTGTTGGACGAGTCGATATTGTATTAAATTATTTTAGAGATAATAATATAGGTCAAATTGGCAGCTCATGACCAAAACTATCTTCTGTCTGTTGTTAACTGGGGCAAAGAATGGCTTGTTAAATTTAACATCTTCAAAACTAAACTGCTCTGTATTAATCATCTGATAGAACTCACACTGACTTGCATCAGCATGGATTATACTAACCCCCAGGAAAGTGACTTGTTGTGCCTTTTCGAGCTAACATTCACGGCTGATATGAAGTGGAAAACTATATTGAATCCATAGCTAAGGTCAGCTGCTAAGAAAGTTGGTCCATTGTGTCGTGTTAGACAATTTTTCTCTGCAGAATCTATCTTACATATCTATAAATCTACCAAGTGTCCATGCTTAGAATAATGCTGCTACATATGGTTTGGTTCCCTTGCTATATATCTAGAGCTCCTTGATAAAATCCAAAGAAAAATCAGCAATATTATCGGTCCTTGTCTGGCCACTCGCATTCAGTCACTTTCCAACAGCCGTAAAGTTGCCACTCTGTGTCTTTTCTATAAATACTTTCATGCTAATTGTTCGGGTGAGCACCTTGCTGTGGTACCTAGACTTTTTTGTATTTAAGCACAGTATTAGACTGGTGTCGAAGTCTAATCAATTGAGTTGGCTAGATGCCACCGTAAATTCTAAGCTAACAGTTTTTTTTCGCACATCTAGCTAGTGGAAATATCATCTGGCTGCATATTTTCCAGCTAACTTTAATCCTCATAAATTTAAATGCAATGTCAATCCCCTGATATTCTTTTGTTCTCGATCCTTAGTAATATGTCTGTTTCTAATTCTTCCACACCCAGTAACACCGAGTGCCTTGCTGGCTTTACGGTTTCGCTTGTGGCGAACTCGATTAAAAAAAGAAACCCGTCAAAATCATCGGATTCTATTTATGATCAATCACAATTTGAGTATATATATATATATATATATATATATATAATATTATATATAGAATTATTATATGATAAAATATATATATATATATATATATATATATATATATATATATATATATATATATATGGTGTACCAATAATAATTCTGCTCACAATTTTATATATATAAAATTATATATATAATTATTATTGATACACCATATATATATATATATATATATATATATATATATATATATATATATATATGGTGTATCAATAATTCTGTCCACAATATATATATATATATATATATAAAATTGTGGACAGAATTATTTATTATTATGATATATATATATATATATATATATATATATATATATATATATATATATATATATAAATTGTGGACATAATTATTTATTATTATTGATACACTATCTATCTATATATATATATCTATATATATATATATATATATATATACAGTAGCGTCCAAAACTAAGGGACAAAATTTTAAAACGTAATATTTGTTAGAAATAACAACTGTGAAAAGCTGAAATTTTGACAAC
>CAHIKZ030005610.1:152500-202500 GCA_903632075.3 Acanthosepion pharaonis
AACTTAGGCTGGTTTTGAATTTCGACTTTTCCTTCCCCTAAACTGGTTGCCGCCTCATAACAAGAAAGCACAGCCTTTCCTGTTATTTAACCCATAGTTGGAGCAAAATGGATTCATACCTATTCCAAGAGCATTAGCGCTAAGTGAACCGAAACAGAATCGACTGGGATTTGACCTCGGTACCCATAATTCACTCAGAGCGCCAATAACCATTACTCTACCTGCGCTTACACATAAAACTGTATAAATAAGTATATGAAAGTAAGAAAAAAAAATGGGAAGAATTTGAAAGAAAGGAGTTGTGTTTACTTTTCTAAAACATTTCCCAATAATTACATTCTTTTCCTTCTATGTTTTTCTAAACTTCATCAAGTATGACATAAGGCCAAAAGAGTGGGGGTGACAATGGGAAAAAATTGTGCAAGTCATGCAAATGGAATGCATATATATGATCCATCGTTAAAGAAGCTGGAAAAATAATCGGTTAAAAAAAGCCCCTGACTTCACGCGCCACGCTTTATCATTACATGAGTCAGATCAAACCAAATATGGCAAATTGTTACCATATCTGTTCTGGAGCTGCCTGACTGTCGCTTTGTAGCCTCAACAGAATTACGAAGCGTTTACGCTGCCTTGTGGGCGATGGATTATTTTACAGCCTACAGACCCTTATCCACAGAGCCAACATCGGAAGCCTTTCGCTATTCTATCGTTATTTCAATGGAAAATGAGCTACCTTCCTTGGTTCCACCAGTTCAGATGTTTACAGGTAAGACCCACCATACTATATATACATTCCCTTCGTATTTCATTGGTAATAGAGTAAGTTTCATCCGGGCAGCTTTGTCCCAAGACCTATAACATTGTGGAATAAACACTGGAGAGGATCTTTCCCCGGTCACTACAATCTTAAGCTCTTCTAGTCTAGAGTCGAATATTATCTGTAACAGTGGTCGCCAACCGGTGGTCCACGGACCACCAGTGTTCCGTGCAAAATTTTTGATGGCCCGTAGAAAAATTGGGACATTATTTCAATTTTTATGAAGGTTCAGATTAAAAAATGACGAGTAAGAAAATGTGTTATGGATGGTACATAGAATGGAACCGTGGTTCATGAATTTAATTCGTTCCTGAAAGCCGTTCGTAGCTCGAAATGTTCGTAAACCGAAACGATTTTCCGAATAGGAATCAACGTAGAGAAAAAAAAAAGTCACAGTACAATAAAAAAAAAGCACAACACTACTCAGGAATGTATACAATACGGCGGTCGACTCAGAAATTATTCCATTCGGGTTAACTCGGTTCGACAATGTTGTTCGAGAACCGAAATTTTGTTCGATAACCGAGGCCTTTTCATCTTGAATTTTCTGTTCGTAAACCGATTTGTCCGACATGTAAGACGTTCGAGAAACGAGGTTGCACTGTATGTAGAAGACGTTACGTAATCTCGAAAGAAACACGAGTACACAAATATGACATCATCCAGCCATAGTATAAACTAACATGACTTGCAAAGTCATGTTCAATATTTGTTACCGAATAGTTTCTTACCATTACTCTTGATAACTAGTTACTGGATAGTTTACTAGTATAATTTTCTATAAACATGGCATAACAATGGAGTAATAGCGGGATCTTCAAGAATCGGATTATGCACCAAATACAAATTCATAAGCGTTCGTACACGAAAACTATTTTTGTAAAATATTTTAAAAAACCAAAAAAAAAACTTTTCAGTGGACTTTGAAAACGTCAAATCGCCATACGGGTGATGTTTTCAGATGACATTGTAAATGTTTAATCGGCAATACACTCAGTATTAATGAATGAAAACACTACCTTATTATTTTATTTTACTGGGGCCTACCTCTCACAGTTACAAAGTTGCAGACCACTGGACTAGCTTATTTGTGAGAGTGTAATGGTCCAAGGTTAGGACCATGGAAGAACAACACGAAACACAAGAGTAGAAATAACAAAGAATATATTACACGAAAAATAATACAAGAAGTGAAAGGTGTTAGTATGACTGTCAGACTGGTTTGGAGTGAACTTCTATCAGCTCCACTCGATTCGGTATCTAGCCACCCCCCACGAGGGATGCATGTGGAACAAGGTCGAGTTTAACGTGGGTTTCCCGAGCCCGTAGGCTCAGCCAAAAAATGCCCGTAAAACCCGTATAAACAGGATCGGGTTGGTTAACCTCCCCGAACGAGTCTCTACCCTTCGGCGGAGCCTCGTCCGGGTTCCTCTCTGTTCAGAGGCAGGGAGTTCGACCGTCAAGCCGAGAAGCTCGACTTGATTCAATACCGTCTTCGTCTCTCTTGAGAGGCGTAGTATATATAGAGTTAGGAAGAGTTCATTCTGTCGATCTAGGTAGGGACCATGACAGAGAGGTTAGCCTAACTTAATATCCAGAGGGGATCTTATTCTGGATAGTTTAACAAATATTTAGTGTATCTCTATAATTTGTAATAACTGAGGCTTATCAAATGCGACGCACAACTGATGCTCCAAGTTACTAATTCTTTTGTTTTTGGTTTTCAGATCCAAATAAAATCTGTAATAACCCCATAATGAATGAGAAAAAGTAAGCTAATATTTTAAAGATAGAATAACTAATGAAAATAGTAATATATCACTTAACCGTGAGCTGATCAATGAATCAGAGCAAATTACAGTCCTCCTCAATTAAAAATTTGATTCAATTTCCAAAAACATATTTGTGCGAAAAGAAATTTTCATTTGTCACAGCAATTAAAACTCAGTACTTGAAATAAACGTAGCTCTCCATCTTGTAGTGACGTCATTAGACCCCAAAAATCTACAAAATGATTTCAAACAAACAGGAACAAATATCACACTAAATATGTGTAATAAACTTCAAATTTTAAATAATTACACTATAATTTTGTTACTTTTAATGGGTGCATTTCATATAAATTAAATAAAAGTTTTCCGATTATTATTATTATTATATAAATGTATTTACCTTTATTTTCTAAATTCATATTAGTGGTCCACCAAATTTGAAATTCTTCATTTAGTGGCCCATGAAGTTCAAAAAGTTGCCGACCGCTGATCTATACTACAAATCAGAATTTTTCTCCATCTCATAAAATAACCCTAATTAGTAACCTTCTAACTTGAGTAGATTTTGTGCCTTGTATTGTATTAAAAACAGCATAAAAAGTGAGAAGCATCCGTATAAATACAATCTTGCATTGAATTAAATCCTAACTTATATCTCGGATCGAACCTGATTATAAACTTTAGGAAACAGTGTAGTCATTTAATACGCAGACTACCAAGATTTTTAAGCTTAAAGTTAAGGATGCATATTATAAATAAGAAAAAATATGAATGTAATGACAGAAATTAAGTTATATCTAGCGTCCAAATTAACCAATGTATTTGTTTTGAAAATAAATTATTCACAGAGATATTAAGTACGTCGTAGTCTGCCTTACTGTTGCCACGTCAAAGGTAGACGCTGTGACAAGTGCATCTCTCTTGTTACAGAAGTAAATGTCTTCGTGATCTTCAATGTCATCACCTTTCCTTCAAAGTCATTTTGTTCTTCCTCCTCAGAGCGACAATCATCTTCACGGCCATGCAATGCCTTCGTGATGCCGAATTTTTTATTAACTTTGAGAGAGAGAGAGAGAGAGAGAGAGAAAGAGAGAGATAATTCTAGTGCCTAGTGGATCTCTCTCTCTCTCTCTCTCTCTCTCTATCTATATATATATATATATATATATATATATATATATATATATATATACATAACTTTAATCGTTATTTTAGGGATATTTCGTCCACAAGTGCACGCACTCGAGAAAATTTGAAGAAGTGATGCTGGCTCAAATCCAGAGGGTACATTATATATATATATATATATATATATATATATATATATATATATATAGAGAGAGAGAGAGAGAGAGAGAGAGAGAGAGAGAGTGAGATAATTCTAGTGCCTAGTGGATCTCTCTCTCTCTCTCTCTCTCTCTATCTCTCTCTCTCTCTCTCTCTATATATATATATATATATATGTGTGTGTGTGTGTGTGTGTGTGTGTCTGTGTGTCTGTGTGTATGTCTGTGCCTGTGTAAGTGTGTATGTGTGTGTGCATGTGTGAGTCTGTGTGTGCATGAGTGTGCGTGCGCGTGTGTCTGTGTGGATGCGTGTGTTTGTGTGTATGTGTACGTGTGCATCTGTGTGTGTTATGTGCTTCCAAAAAGAAAAAACGATACCAAGGTTTAAAATGCATTTTACAAAATGAAAAAAAATTTCTTGAAACTTTTATAATAGTTTTAATTTCAAGCTAAAAGATTAAATTTAATATTCGCAACATATCTTGATGTATTTCAAACAGAATTTTAATTTATTGGAATCTTTTTTTATCTAATTAGCAGTAAAATCCACAAATTATTCCATATTGACAGATCTATCAACATAAAATAATTATCTTCATTAAAAAAATTTCAAAAATAAAAAATGTTTTTCTGAAATGTTATATCATTAAAATTAGCTGCTTAAACTTCAAGTGATCTGCATTGAAACAAATATTACTTTTAGTTTAAATATTGGAGAAATGCATTTTTTAACACTGAGGAGATGTTTTTTCTGACGTGTTGTGAGATGCATTGACAGCTTGATCTTTTTTTCTTAATTCGCTACTCTCCTTAATATATTGTATTTATATATAAATATATATATATATATATATATATATATATATATATATATATATATATATATATATATATATATATATAAATATATATATATTTTTATTATATATATATATATTTATATATTTATTATATATATATATTTATATATTTATTATATATATATATATATATATATTTTATTATATATATATATATATTTATTATATATATATATATATTTATATATTTATTATATATATATATATATATTGTATATATATTTGAGTCTGATTTGCTACGTTTCCGTCAGCGAGGCCGGTTGGAACAGTTGGTTTGACGTTTGCATGTTAACCTAACTGTCAGGGTTTCAATTCTTGGCTGTGGATGCCTACTACTGGTGAATCCCAAGCATATGACGAAACTGTTTCAGACTTGATGAATTATTTCGTCATAATTATCAAATCCTCTTAATAATATATTTATACATACTCTAAGTCTTTTCTTAATTCAGTCATTTTCATAATATATTTTATTCATAAACGCAATTAAAAGATTTTCTAATTAAAGAATTAATTATTTTTTTTTTTTGTTTTACTATTTAGGGCAGATTTCTGCAACTGCGAGTCTTGTTAGGGCAAAAAAGTTTTAATGATTTAAATTCTCCGTGAAAGTTTCCTTTCCAAATATAAGTATTAAGCCATAGAAAAAATAATTTCTTGAAATGTCATAAAATGAAATGAATGTCGGGCAACAGACTAAAAATATATATATTTTTACAAAGTTTTTTTTTCTGAAAAACATCATTTCATTCATTAGTGAATTGATCCTGAAAATTTCATTAAAAATCTGACAATTATCTGACAATTATCTGCAATTGCAATAATTTCCACATCAATAACGTTTTCACCACAAAAGCTCTCAAAGTTCCCATACGAATTTAATGTCCCGTGTTCCTGCCCCCAAAACTAAAATATATATATATATATATATATATATATATATATATATATATATATATTAAAAAGAAAGAAGAGACGTGACGCGTAAACGTTTTTATTTAGAAAAAATATTATGCTTTGTTTTACATAATTGTACTACACATGATTCTGGTCTTGTGATCGTCTTCAGGTAAAAGCAGATATTTTTTTACATAAAAAACTCCTTTGATCTTTCCTCTTAATAATAATACAATAGTTTGAACAATAAAAGTTTTTGATTACTATATTTTGGGAATTTTTTTCTCATGGACCCCCATTTTTAGCGAATTTTGGAGGTACCAAACGTATAAAAGTTTAAGGTGTATCTTGACGTAGACATAAAAAATATGTAATTGCAAGTCCTACATCATCTCATAACTCACACGCATATACACACACACACACACACACACACACACACATATATATATATATATATATATATATATATATATATATATATATATATATATATACAGTGATGTTCGATAAAAGTGACTCACCTGATATTTTTAACTTAAAAATTTTTTCGCCTATTGTTTTTGGGGTCAAACTAATTTTTAATCTTACTAATATAAAGACCCCCTTCCCGACCACCTAGTAAAAATGTTTACTCACCCTGAGGTATTCTAGTGATAATTATAATTTTGGATATAAATGAAATTTAGGGAAAAACTCTGTGTAAAAAAAGTGACTCACTTATTTCCTGCAACTAGTAATCACTAGAAACATAACTGAACAGCTTTAAGTAAAGAATAATAGAGGTATAATTTATTTATAATAGGTTATATAGTTCGAAATATTTAATAATCTATGGGTCCTCCTTTATTTTGAATAACCTTTTCAACCCTTTTTGGCATTGACTTGATTAGGTTCTGGCAAATCTCATCTCCATTCGAATATGAAATTCACAATCAAATCCTCTTTGTTGCTCAACTGCTTTCTCGAGAGCCTGTACTTTATAATGCTCCATAGGTTTTCTATGGGGTTGAAGTCAGGAGATTGTGGCGGCCATGTCATAACACTCACCTACTTCTCATCAAAGTATTCCTTCATCAATTTTGATTTGTGACTGGGAGCATTATCCTGCATAAAAATGAGCTTGGTGGGGTTGATTTGCACCCTTTCAGCTGAAGGGAGCAGACAAGACTCTAAAATTCTCTTGTACTGATCGCTCCTGAGGGTCTTTTCAATAGGTTTTCAGAAACCAGTTCCATGAAAAGAAAAGCATCCCCAGAATATTATACTGAACGGATGCTTGACAGTACTTACTGCTAAATTCAAAGAGCTTTCAAAGCTTCTTATTCTTCGGATTTTAGATCGCTTATCCTTTGAATTTAGCTCAGCTTTCGTTTCATCGGGAAGAGAACATTCTTCCAGTTTTCTAAGGTGAAATCTTATAATAGTGAGCCCATTCAAGTCTCTTGGCTTTGTTGGCTTTGCTTATTAGCGGCTGAAACCTTCGTGTACAAGATTTGTAGCCTTGTTCTAACAGCCACCGACGGACTGATGAAGAGGCAAGATTAACACCTTGCTCTTTGCTTAGACTGGTTGCAATTCCTTGGCTAGTTATAATCCTAATCTTGGCAACTTCTCTCTTGATTACACTGCCAGTTCCATCATCAACCTTTTTCTTTCGTCACATTGTTTCATTCCTTGGAGCAGGAGTGGCATCATTATGCGCCCTAAGCGTTCGAGAGACAGTTGATTGCGAGGTTATAGCAATTTCTGCAATTTCTCTCATAGATTTGCCTGCTTTTGAGAGGGCAATAATAGATGCCTTAAGTGTTTCCGAGTGGCTATTTCAAGCTGTTTTTATATTGTATGAGGCTCTCTGGAATATTCTGGAATACTCTAAGTTTAATTTAAACTGTTCTAGAATTCTCTAGAATATTATTCTGAGTGTATTGTAAAATAGTTTTCAATATTTTGTCAAAAGCTCTTTAAATTTACCAGTTTAATCATTAGAATGCGATATCTGAGTCACTTTTTTTTTGCACAGATTTTTTTCCTGAATCTCATTTATATCCAAATTTATAATTATCAACAGAATACCTTAGGGTGAATAAACTTTTTTCCTAGGTGGTCGGGAAGAGGTCTTTATATTAGTAAGATTAAAAATTATTTTAACCCCAAAAACAATAGACAAAAAATATGTTTAGTAAAAAAAAATCAGGTGAGTCACTTTTATCAAACAGCACTGTATATATATATACCATGACTCCCCATATAAAATACTCCTTCATCCATAATACGCACACCTAAAAGTGTGCTGAAACTGCGGAAAAATACTTCTACTCACGCATAATACGCACGCCTTGTTTGGTAATCAAGGCCTATAAATTGTACCTCTCCAATTTCATTACGGTCAGCATTTCCTACTCTTATTAAAATGGTTTTAAGCATAGAATATATTATTCTAATTTAGTTTTATGATAATTCTTATTTTATTTTGCATTTGTAAATATTGTTACGTACATATAATTGTATTTGACATCCTTGAGGTCGCAGTCGCCGAATGTTAATGTCAAATTGTCGTTTGTGGTGAGGAGTCATTTTGCCACAGAAATCGACCTATGAAACGGGAATGTTTTTTAAAAATATTTTATAGCTATGCATGATATCACCAGTAATTTTGCTTACTACTTTTAGAAAAAAAATGCGCATTATACATGGGGAATTACGGTATTATTCTTATGATGAGATATATATTATCAGTCAATTCACTATGTAACAATGCATCTTAGTGGCATTATCGCGTTGCTTGAGGTGAATTGATATAAAAAAAAATCACCCTGAGCATACCATCACCACTAACAAACATGGTGCTGGAAGCATCATGTTAAAAGGATGCTTTTCTTCTGCCGCTCCTCAATATGTCCTGTGAGTATCAGATTTTCCAAGCCCTCTTTCCTCGTGTCTTAGAAGCCTCACCAGTCTTTGACTGATGTTAAATATAAGTTTCCTTTTTGTTTCAAGATTCTCGAAAACTTCGTCGTTGCTCACATGTTCAGTTCATGGTATACTCAACATCCTTCGGTAGATCCACATCTGTTACAGTCAGCAAAAGACTTGAAAGTAGAGTTCACTTTCCAGCAGGACTACGACACTAAACATACAGCCAGAGGTCCGAGAGAATGATTTCGATCGTTAGTTGTCTTTATTTAAGGCCACGTCATTATGCATGTTTCACCCAGAACTGGAGGCCTATCTCAAATTGCGTCGTTTCACTTCTTCTCATCCTCATCTTGTCGTCAAGAGCAGATAATTACTCCAACATTTAAAACAAAATAACGTCAGCTAAAATGAAAATAAGTCAGCCTAAATTAAGTTTTTAAGAGAAAAAGTAAGCAAAGAACAAAAATATCTTACATACCTTCTCCACGACCCAGAAAAGGAAAGCTAGTAGTAGATGTTACAAGTGTTTCACCCAGAATTGGAGGCCTATCTCAAATTGCGTCGTTTCATTGGGAGCGAATAGTTTTAGTTTTTGGTTTGGGTGTGCGACAGTTTGCTGCTGTAGAAATCCAAAGAAATAAAAAGAGGAGATTAAGAGCAGAATTAATTTGATCCCAAAAGTTAATCCTTTTTTTTAAAATTTTTTCTTATAATTAATATATGATTTTGTCGAAATTCGGATCCCACTCCGATAACAAGGGTGTACGAAATGTTATATGCATTTTAATCTTTGAATTAATTATCCACGTTAAAACAGTTTTAATGGCACAAAAACTATATCGGAAATTTTAATTCTGGAATTAAAAAAAAAAAAAACATGAAAAAAAAACATGAAAGTAACGTTTCTGTTTTATTTATTCTATTTAGAAACAAAGTAACTATTTTTATGTTGACTTATTTTGTCAGAAATATAATTTTTATGGTTATAGAAGTACCTTGTAATAAATGACCCTTTAAAATACATGGTTCACCAGTAAGGTTAGAGTTAACGTTTTGTACAACACGTCAACAATCAAACTTACAGAATTTAATTACGATATTCACTTCACAGAACAACGTTCTTAATGAATGATTTTAATTAATTTTGTAATGTAAGATATCACGTTTGCTCAGATTTTAAGTTTTGTAGCGGTAAACTGGACTAAAATTCAACATACATTTTTTTTTATTTATCACTCCTATCAGTTTTTATGTCACTTTAAACGTTATTTTTAGGTCTGCAACGAAGATAAATAAATATACATATTTAAAACTGATATATATATATATATATATATATATATAGATATATATATGTATAGAGAGAGAGAGAGAGAGAGAGAGAGAGAGAGAGAGAGAGAGAGATATGAATCATTTCATCTCAAGCAAGGTGGGAGTGCCACTAGTACGCAGGGGGTTACAAAGAGTGAAAGTGAGAGAAAAAATAGGTATGGTGGAGGGGGGTTGAAGAAAGGATAAAAGATGAACGATGTTCAAGACAAAAAAAGATGACAATTGACACTACACTTAAAATTTTATATGTACGCGCTTATATATGTGTATAAAGAAAGTGACAGTTATATTGACTGGTCTCAACTGACTGAAACACATAGATAGATAGATAGATAGATAGATAGATAGATAGATAGATAGATAGATAGATAGATATGTAATAGACTTAGAGAGAGATATAAATAGACAGATGTCTATCTCTCTCTCTCTCTCTCTATATATATATATATATATATTTGCTTACATATATATATATATACAGACAGACAGACACATACACATATATATGTGTCCGTG
The DNA here is from genome assembly GCA_903632075.3 of Acanthosepion pharaonis. Lineage (NCBI taxonomy): Eukaryota > Metazoa > Mollusca > Cephalopoda > Sepiida > Sepiidae > Acanthosepion > Acanthosepion pharaonis. The sequence goes on from CAHIKZ030005610.1 coordinate 162,903, forward strand.
TAAAATAAAGTGAGAGGTATATTGACAGATATCAACTGACAGAAATAGATAGATAGATGGATATGAATAGACTGATATATATGTATACAAACACACACACACACACACACACACATATATATATATATATATGTATGTATGTATACACACACACACACACACATATATATATATATATATATATATATATATATATATATATATATATACGCGGTTCCATATGTAAGTGCAAAAAAGAAAGTGAGAGGTGTATTGACTGATCCCAATTGACTGAAATAGATAGATAGATAGATAATGAATAGACTGATATATGTGTGTGTGTGTGTGTTTATGGACGCACTAACATATGTGTAAAAAGAAAGTAAGAGGTATATTGACTGATTTCAATTGACTGAGATAGATAGATAGATAGATAGATAGATAGATAGATAGATAGATAGATAGATGTAAAATGCTGCTCAACCTTGTGAAACCTCTCTCTTCCTACACGCACTCCACGTCTCGTGTTACTGTTCCTTTCCCCGGCAACCGTCCTCACCTTACCCACGGCGCGTTGTTTAAAAACACTGTATTCATAGCGGACAATAAGTCATCTGACAGAACCGAGTCGCCGGCAGTGCGACGCCAGCGATGGAGCCTTTAAGTACCACCTAGGTACGCGAAGGAAGGCTAGCCACGACGACCCTTATAACCTGTTGGTCTACTTTTTTACCACCTCCGAATGCCAACACACAAGGACTGATATACTCGTAGACAACGATAAACAAGAGTCCTAAAAGTCAGTGTCGCCTTAATGAGGCGCGCAGATACATAGCTACACATCAACGGGGGACTTGCATAGACACATATCTCCGAGGAAATTGCAATCCGACTCACACATACACACGCACGCACACGCAAATAGATATTAATAGGCTTTAAGCACGGAATATTTTACAAGTATAAGGTGGAAAATAGCGAAACACCCCCATAATGAATCAGCAGAGGTGAATGTTGTTTTGCTTTCATTTTACGTTAGGGAAAGGCATGAATCCAATAAATCCTATGTTACTCTCCTATTACATAAAACAACATGATAGTTATCAAATGAGAAAATAATATATATGTTTCATTCTATTCATTTCTATTCATATCTATCTATCTATCTATCTATCTATCGAGGTAAGTCTATTCATTGACACAGTGTCCATTTGTATATCTCTCTGTTTCAATCTATTCTTATCTATCTATCTATCTATCTATCTAAGTCTATTCATTGCCAATCTGTCCATTTGTATGTCTCTCATTGTTTCAGTCTATTCTTATCTATTTATCTATCTGTGGTAATTTTTAAATGTAGTTTAGATGTAGCATATGGCCGATCATATGTGGTACCCAGTGAGAATCGAACTCATTACTCCTTCCTAAATGATGTAGTGAGACAAGCTTGCTAAGCATTACACCACGTCAAGGTGCCCAGATTTTCTAATCGTAGCTTAGATGTGGCATAAGACCGAAAGTATAAGACCGAATATATATATATATATATATATATATATATATATATATATATATATATATATATATATATATACTCCCAAACAATTAAAATAACATACACTTAACATCATATACCCCTCCCAACAAGGACCGACCAAAATTAACGAAAAAAACAAAAAAACAAATGAAAATTACAGATAAAGTTCATTTTCTTCATAAACAGTCATTTATTCCTGTAGTTCCCTGTTACTAACAAGCAGATTTTTTTCTCCTGATGATCACCATGCTGGACGAGGAAACTAATTGAAATAGTAAAATATTAAAAAAAATATATTAATATCCAAACCAGTGGGTCTAAAAATTTTAATTTTAATATTTTTATTGTTCAGAACACACACACACACACGAACACACACACACACACACACACACACACACACACACACACACACATGTATATATATATATAATAAAAAGACTGAAATACTAATATTCCGTGGTTATAATTTATTTCATTGGAATCGTAATCACGATTCAATTCATCAGACCTACAAATTCAAAAATTAAAATTGTAGGTCTGATGAATTGGATCGTAATTACAATTCCAATGTAATAAATTATAACCATGGAATATTAGTGTTTGAGCCTTTTATATTATGTTCTTACTCTGTCCTGGACATTGAGTTCTACCTGGATTCTATCCTCTTGAAATTCATATATATATATATATATATATATATATATATATATATATATATATATATATTTATGTATTTATATATATATATATATATATATATATATATTATATATATATATATATATATATATATATATTTATATATATTTTATGTATATATATATATAAATATATTTATATATATATATGCGTGTTAACCACTAATATTATATATATATATATATATATATATATATATATATATATATATATATATATATAACTATGAAATATATAAAGATATAACTATGAACCTACCTAGGTTTCACCTGCGCGGATCATCAGGGTATGCATGTATTTCTATCCAGTTTATATTGTATTTTTTTCTTTCTTTTAAATACAATAAAAGAAGTAAACAGATCGGGTCACTCATTTTTTAACGAAAGGCACACCCCCATACGCATATGTGCGTGTTTGGTATGTAATGCGTCGTGAGTGTATGTGTGTCTGTTCACAACTATCTATCCATCTAAGCTTATTTACTTTGGAATTGTCTCTAATATAAAAGATTAAGACAACTTCATGGCTAACAACACAGCAAGAAAAGAGAAAAACACAAGAAATCCAACAAATGTTAATTGATAATAAAATACTACGACTACACTATATTACTAGCACCCCCACCCTCACGTATATATATATATATATATATATATATATATATATATATATATATGTGCCAAGTGTAACAGCAAAACTGAGCAAATTGTGTAACAGCAAAATTGTCCAATTGTTAGATTAAGATTTCAAACGTTGTATCGTAGAAATGATTAAAGATATCTTACTGGAATTCATAATTTACAACACTATCGGTCTTCATTTCGATCAATAAGGATGTATAATTACTATCCAAGATTAACAAAAGTATCGTGATGAAATCGATCATGAACGAAAATGACATGCTCATGATTAATTAATCATAGCTGAGGATCAGAAACCTATGAAAAATTGATATAAAGTTCAAATAAAATTTTAAAGTCACAAGATGCCACACACATTTCACGTATGATTTCAGTTTCAAGTCTTTTTTTTACTGCTCTTTGGACTGTCATAGCTGAAACTTCTCTCTCGCGTGCCAAATATCTCATGGATTGAGCTGGATCATCCCGACTTAAACAAATCAACAATGTTTTGCAGCTATTTAAAAAAAAAAAAAAAACATTTGAATTCCCGAGTTCAATTGATAATGTCCGCAAAAGAAAAAAATTAACCCATGGTCAAGACCAGTGCAAGGGTCTCGGGACCCACTCTGCTTCTCAATTATCATAAAGCCGTAATTAATACAAAATATAATTTTTATTGTAACCTAATGATGTACAATAATGGATCATAAGCAATACAGGTAAACAATTTAACTAGAAAAATTGAAAATAAATACAATCTATCTAAATATAAATTAGAGACATGTCATAAGAGATCATACCGTCTTTAAAATAATAATGTTTTGCGGTTATTTTAAATATCAACTTGAGATTTTTCTTGTTAAAAAGTTGAATAATTTTGATACATTCAGCATTATGGATGAAAAAATATTGAATATTTTATAGTGTTTTTTCGAGTATGAGAAAAACAAATTCATGGATTTGAACAGCAAAGAAAAATCCCACTATGACGTCAACATCCGTGAATTCTATCATATAATAATCGGTTGTGCATGGTTTAATTCATAACATGTAAATGTAGGTAGAATAAAATAAATGTTGATGAGATAGCGAGGGTCACAAAACACTACCCGGGGGGTACCAAATTAGACTTGCCCCATACCGTCGGTTCTAGTTCGAATTTATCCTTGAGATGAGCTCGTTAAACATCGCTCTGAGATACTGATGAGAGATATAAAGCAAAATGTTATCAGTTTTTACAAAGCGTACTTAAGTCTATTACAAGGTTACAAGTGTGAAGCAAACACTGATGACTGACTTGACTATACTAATGGATTGCAACACTAATTCGTTAGCTAGACTATTAATGGAATCTAGATATAACGTATTTCAGAAATTTCTCCCAAAGCCAATATAATTCGATAAGTATCTACTTAGGGTAAACGATGCTTCGCGAAATAGATAGGAGTAAAGGAATAGCCATCGACACTTAGATTTGAATAAACTGGTAGATGGATGGATACGGTGCTCGGTAAAAATGGCTTTTGCCATTTATTCTTATTTATCCATATTTGCCATTTTTACCGGTGCCGTTTTTACCTATTTATCCATTTTTGCCATTTTTACCGTTGCCATTTTACCATTGCCATTTTTACCGCTGCCATTTTTACCTAAATTCGGATGAATACATAGAGAGATAGATAGATACGAATAGATATTATATATATATATATATATATATATATATATATATATATATATATATATATATATATATATATTAGGTGCCATGAGATCGCCAGAAAATGAGTATAGCAGGAAAATAACGGCCTTAAACTTGACCAAAACAAAATTTTATCGTCAAAATGTTTATGTTTTTATTAAGAGGAAAGAACAAAGTAATTTTTAATTATTTTTCAAAATTGTTCTGTCTTTATTAGAGCATTCTAACTTTTGATTGAAAAACCTCGTTTCTCATTATCAGTGAATGTCTTACATGGCGGATTTTTGTGTATTTTTTTTTTAATGGCAGTCATTAATTTTGAAAATCTTGCAAAAATAAAAATAACTGTTGGATTTTAATTAAACTTTCATAAACTATTCACAAATGATGGAAATTATTATAAATATGTTTAATTTTTTACGTCATGGTAAGAAATTTTTTTATATTTATTACCGCCTCACATAATTAATTTTATGAAAACTCATGAAATTCAAATTTGTACAGTTTTAGTGATTAATTAGTTAAAAGCACAAAGCTTTGAGGAAAGCAAATAATTTTTTTTAGTTGATCTCCTTCTACCTTAAAATCAGCTCTGAATTGTAACATACAAAACTCAATAAAACAAAGATATTAATTAGTTTCAAATGCTTTTAGTTGCTTTTACTTGTTTGTATGAATATGGATAATATTTTCTGAAAGCAAAAAACGTTTTCGATGAAAAATAAATTTTGACAACAGTCATTTGTTATTTCTTAAATTATTTTATTCTTTTACATTAAAGTTGTTAAATATTCTAAAATTAATCAAAATCTTGTACACCTTAGTCAGTGGTGTTATTATGTAGATAAATATCATTTACAGATTATAAAATAAAGCAGGTTACAATCAACAAGTTGCCAATAGCTAAAAATCTAATATAACATGTTTTTTGTGTGCCTCAAAATAGCTTAAATTCAAATATACGGAACACCGGAAGCATCATGAAAACAATAGTCCGTCACGTGCTTTGCGTTGGTAGTAACATAAACATTTTGACGATAAAATTCTGCTTTCGTCAAGTTTAAGGCCGTTTTCATCATGCTATGTCTACTTAAAAAAAAAAACGAGTTGTTCACATAAAGCTTAACTGTCATTTGTGACCTTCCGTACAATAACTTTTCCTCCCGTAAGATGAAATCACACACATATCATTTGTCAATCAACACCTCTGTGAAGACCGGACTTCTATCATTTTAAAGTACATTTTTTCAGCGCAGAAAGTAAGAAATGTTTGTTTCAAAATACATTAAATAAACTTTATAATTTCTAATTTTTTAAAATTAATTAAAAAAAAAAAATCATAATTGATTTCTTAAACGAATTTTAAACGGAGACTTTTACTTTTGTAACAAAAGTTTAAAAAAAATGGCTGACGATCGATTTTCTGTCAGTTTTGCTGATCAAAAAAATACTAGATTATTAACGAAAATTTTGGACGTGTTAGAAATTATTAAAAAATGTAAAAAAATAATCAATAAATACTTTGATCTTTCCTCTTGATAATAACGTAAACTTTTAGACGATAAAAATTATTTTCATCAAGTTTAAGGCCTTTATTATCCTGTTATGCTCATTTTCCAGTGATCTTATGTCGGTACCTAATATATATATATATATATATATATATATATATATATATATATATATATATATATATATATAGAGAGAGAGAGAGAGAGAGAGAGATAGATAGATAGATAGATAGATAGATAGATAAGAATATGCTGAAATAGAGAGATAGACAGATGGGAGGTGTGTTAATAAACAGATTTAGATAGATAGATAGATAGATAGATAGATAGATAGATAGATAGATAGATAGATACGAATAGGCTTAGATAGATAGATAGATAGATAGATAGATAGATAGATAGAGAAGAATGCTGGAAATAGGGAGATAGATGGACAGCGTGTTAATGAATAGAATTAGATAGATAGATAGATAGATAGATAGATAGATAGATAGATAGATAGATACGAATCGGTTTAGATAGATAGATAGATAGATAGATAGATAGATAGATAAGAATATGCTGAAATAGAGAGATAGACAGATGGGAGGTGTGTTAATAAACAGATTTAGATAGATAGATAGATAGATAGATAGATAGATAGATAGACACAAATAGGCTTAGATAGATAGATAGATAGATAGATAGATAAGAATATGCTGAAATAGGGAGATAGATGGACAGCGTGTTAATGAATAGAATTAGATAGATAGATAGATAGATAGATAGATAGATAGATAGATAGATAGATACGAATCGGTTTAGATAGATAGATAGATAGATAGATAGATAGATAGATAGATAGATAGATAAACAGCATAAGAACTTATTTTACAGTGTTTTGAGACGTCGAGAAAACCTGTGAGTTGAACGACGGCGTTAATAGATAGATAAGAAAGAAGATTGTCAGAATGGCAGGCATAGACAGAGAGTAGAGAAAGGGTGGAGGGATTTCGTCATTGTACGCCGACCGTCTCGTCTTGTTATGTTTCTTTGGTTCCCATCACCGTTGGCGACAAACCGGCGCCACTCGGGCACAATTGAGACGGTGCCCCCGGGGGTCAGAGTATCCAAAGCCAAATCCGGTCTTTCTCAACGCTTGCACGTGGTGGCAAAAGAAAGGTTGTTTGGTGGTCGTGCTTAAAAAGTTACTGGATTGCCCGACTAGATTATACGTATTGTTGGCGTGTTTGGTGGCACTATGTTTTTTTTTTATTGAGTTGTTTTATGTTGTTGTCTTTTTTTTTTATTTATTGCTGTAAGTTAAACTGGCGTAACTAGATTGGAGACGATCAGTACAAGCGTCATAATTTGTTAAAGAGAATTGTGAAGGGTCCCGGAGTTTATATAAGAGGAGATAGGAATACTAGTGGTAATGATCATGGTTGCATTGACGGTGAGGGTCAGAAGGTGGTGCGATGAAGAGGCCATATAACTAGATAGATAAATAGATAGTCAAATAGAGAGAGAAATATGAATACGTTAGATAGAGATAGACGGAGAATGAGATCACAGTGTCGGAATGGATAGCGGCTCGGATTGAGGGATCCAGTCGAATCCATTACATTCATTTATGTACTAATACCCTTGGGAAAGGTATGAATCATCTTCTTCTCTCCCCGCCAAAGCTATAGGTAAATAGCAGGACAGACCGGATTCTATAGCCTTGGATGGCAACTGGTCTACTGCAGAAAGTAATGGAAACCTACTGCGGGAAAAAAAATCTGCCTCGTCAGTCATGTATCGAAAGTTACATGGTCACCTACGCGTGTATCACGCATGGCACACAGCTGACAGATATGCCAAGAGTGACCAAACAGCGGCTCGCGAGCCACATGACCCTCTTTAATCTTTAATATGCGGCTTGTGGAAATATGTTGGTTGAGATCGTTTGTTCATCAAAATTATTATAAATGGTAAATAAGAAAAAATTTCAAGCTTTATAATTATTTACTGGGTATGAATTGAGATCTCATTGCATCAAAACGTATGTTTAATATTAATGTTTATGCAATAAAAACGGATGTGTAATTTTTGTCCATGTCTTGCAGCTCTCAAACATCTGGACTTTATCATATGCCGCTCTTAAATTAAATAAGTTTGGCCACCCTGGTATATATATATATATATATATATATATATATATATATATATATATATGGCACAAATATAGTTTTACTTTTAAGGTATGCTATATTTATAGGTGAAAGTGATCCATATCAGAGATAGAGCGTTTGTAAATATAAATATATTACCTGAAGATTGCAATCGACCAAGAAACAGACAGCCGGCTCTTGATGTTGACTTCAGTGTCCACTTATATATATATATATATATATATATATATGTATATATGTATATATGTATGTATGTATATATGATTTGCTAAAAAAAATAGCATACCATGATGAAAAATGCCACAAACTTCATAAAAACAAAATTCTATCGTCAAAATCATGCCGTTATTATTAAGAAGAAAGAAAAAAAAGAAGATTTTTTCATTATTAAATTATATATCGTTTTACCCTTTTTAGAACATTTGTAATTTTGATTATAAATCTTCTTTTTTTTTTTAATTATTTTCCGTAAGCGCGCTGACCAAGTTTTTATGTAGAACATTTTCACGTCTTTTTTTTTACGGTGAAAAACACGCTGATTCGGAAATTCTTCCTAAAATCAAATAATTGTCAGATTTTAATGAAACTTTCAGGATTTATTCACAAAGGAATTAAATTATTTTAGAAATGTTCCTCTTTCGAAAAGCTTGGCAAAAATATTTTTACCTCTTGCATCTTACATTTTTCTTACATCCCACTTGCTTAATTTTATGAAATCTCGAGAAATTAAATTTTGTAGCTCTTCATGTTTATATCAGTTAACACCAGAACTCCTTGGAGAATTTTTAAATCTTCAATTTCTTGTTTTAAAACATGACCCCAGGATAGATAATAATTAATGAAAATTATATATATATATATATATATATATATATATATATATATATATATATATATATATATATATATATATATATATATATATATATATATATCTGTACAAGTATATAAATAAAATAAAATAATTAAAGAGGTGGGGGACGTAAGGTCAGAATGAATAACTTTAACGTTGGAAAAGAGATAAGACTTTATTTTTAAATTTTCTTAAAAACCAATTAACCACCAGATGCTTAACATCGCCTGAAGAAATACAATCATGGTATTGAAACATGAAAGCTCTTGTGTAGCGATTTCAAAATGTTTTTATTATAATCTCTTATAATAAAAATATAATATACAGTGTAACCCGGATATAAGAGAAACCCGGATATAAGAGAGATTTTCTCTGGTCCCGACAACTCTCTTATATCCGGGTTACACTATATATATATATATATATATATATATATGTGTGTGTGTGTGTGCTCGTATATATGGCAGCGAATGAAATTGCAACAACTATAGTAATCGTACCGCATGATTTTTTTTTTATTTTTTGAGAAACTTTCAAACCACTTTTATTTTAACAACCTGCCGCTTATTTATTTTCGTGGAAATTTCCAAAAAAAAAAAATAATAATTCTACGAAAATGATCCTTTAGAACTGCGAAAATTATTCGAAATACATTCTAAAGATTCATTCAGATAATAATTAATGAAAATAATATACATAAAATAACTAGAAAATAAAAGGAAATTGCGGAGAACCATGATCGCCAACTTCCTGAAGAAGCATGACATATGGATGTTTCGAGGTGACTATTATGAATAATATTTTATTGAAGAAAGAAAAAAAAACCTTACGAATCTGGTTAGCTGACTGGTGTTCAGCAGTTTTGAATTTCCATATTCCAGACAATTTTATTTTATTTTTTTTTACATTTCACTAGAACAGAATTTAGTTCAGGAATGCAATACAGTAAATAGGACGCAGAAGGATTTCAATAGATGAGACACAGGCATGTAACGTACCATTCCGGACAACTGAAAAGTTAGTACATCTAACTATTATTAAAGGATGAATTATTTTCGCGAAATTTGATGTCATTCTGAGTTCTTTTTCGTCCAAATACATGAATTTGTTTTTCTCGTGCTAAATTTCGATAAAATATTATATAGAAATTACTATTATTTTATCCATAATGTTGAATGTGGTAAAATTATTCAATTTTCTGAGAAAAAAACCTCAGATTGATGTTAAAAACTGCCGCAAAACATTGTTGATTTATTTAAAATGGAAGGATTTATTATGACATGTCTCTAATTCGTATGTAGATATATTGTATTTATTTTCTATTTTTCTATTTGAGTTGTTCACATATATTGCATAAGATGCATTATTGTACATAATTAGGTAACAACCAAATTTGTATTTTATATGAATACTACCTTATGAAAATTGAGATGTAGTAGAATGAGGGTCACCCTATCATAGATTGTGGGTGGGTATCATAAATACGGGGGGTGGGACGAGACCATAGCAACGGTCCTGACTTAGTACGGTGGGGACTATTAGTAAATTAAAGAATAATATTAATAAAAGGTGCTGAATTAAATTGTTGATTTTTTTAAAGATGGAATGATCTATTATGACATGTCTCTAATTCGTATTTAGATACATTGTATTTATTTTCAATTTTTCTAGTTGAATTGTTCACCTGCATTATTACTGAAAATAATTAGGTTACAATAAATTTGTACACTATTTACATTATTTGGACTATTGTCCTCATCTTTGTCGCCATATTTATTACAACGTTTCGGCCGTTGTACGCTCCGGCCTTCTACCAGGTGGTTGGAATGTCGAACTGAATCCTTTATTTCGCTCACTGGGGTAGACTGTTCTAGTTCCACGTGCCATGTTTAATGGATGTCAGTTATCAGTTATCTTGTTATGGTGAGATTAGTAGTTGGGTTGATCAAATTAAATGCGGCTGCGTGTTTCAAGATAATCAACATCCATACATTAAACTTAAACATCAAGGAAAAAAAATCAAGCTCAGTGAACATTAATAATATATTGTATTAACAATGGTATACAAATTTCAACAATAAGTATAAAGAAAGTTGCTCCCCTTTTTCCGTAATAAAAAAGGCTAAGTTTAGCTAAGAAATGTTGAGTACAAAATTGAATGTAATTTAACTACAAAGTTCAATTGAAGTCTTAGCTAAATACAGAATAGTTCCACAGTGTTTTATCAGTGTAGAAAGATGTAATGTTCATGAGTGATATCAACAGGAATTAGTATGATTACTCGAATGAGTAATAATTAAGAATTAAAATGTCAATATAGCGCCGTGCCTTATTTTCCAAGAATTGAACTGCAACTGGTGGTTTGGTTGATAGCGAAATTCTTTTATATCGATTGGTAGGCTCCGGATAGCTTAGCGCCAAAAATATAGAAAAGATACTAAAATACGCGATTGGTCAGGAAATGGACCAATCCGTGATTTTAGATAAAAATTTGAATTACTTGCGATGGTTAAATTGTCCTATAATAAGTATCACCTATTTATTAACCAATGAGAATTCGAGAAAATGTAGGCGTGGCACTACAATCTCCTGTTAATTCCCTTCTCCAAGTTCTCCACATAACAATTTTGTAACAATTCGAGCCATATATTTCAGGTCATTGTCATGTCTGAACATCCATTGACGCCACAAAGACAGCTTTCGTACACATTGCTTTATATTATTTTTAAGAATGACCAAGGACTTCTCATTATCTATGTTACCCTCTACTTCCACTAGTTTTCCTGGTCCAAAACATACACAGAGCAGAATGCTCCCAATACCGTGCTTAACTGTAGGCAGGCTATTTTTGAGTTTGTGAATTTCATTCAATTTCCACCAGATGTAAGGGGAGTTGATGTGACCCAATAATTCTAATTTGGTTTCATAAGTGTTCCAATATTTTCTCCCATTTTTCCAGTTGGCGTCTAGCATAAGCTAATCTGCATCTAAACCTTGAGCAAGGGGGTTTCAAGCTCGTAGTCCTGCTCGATGAAAGCATCTAGTCACTTTTTTTGTCGATACATTAAACTATGATGTCTTTACATCATTGACTATATCCTTTGTCTTTGAGTGAGGATTATTCGAAACATCTCTAACAATTTTCTTTTCCATTGTCTCAGAAATTAACCGTTTTCTACCAGTCCTTAATTTATTCTCAACACAACGAGTTTGTTTGCACTTCTTGATAATGCTTCGAATTGTCGATCGAGGAACATTTAAACCCTTGAAAGGTGTTGTATGTCCACCATCTTGTTTGCACACATCAGCTACCTTCATTCGGAGCTTTTTGTCAAGTTCAACCGTTTTCGCCATGGTTACAGAACGAATGTTATTGCGGTACGTGACACTAGAATATGGTCTTCTTATTTACCTTTTAGAATTTTATAGAATCGGGTCAATACTATGTCTTTCTCAAAGGGTGTTTTTATTAAATGTCGAATTAAGAAAAAAAATACAATTACCATAGAGCAATATTATTTCACAATTTCCATAAGGGGCCGAATAATTTTAAACTGCACCAATTTTCAGAAAAATCTATAACTATGAATATTATAGACTAAAACTTTTTAAAAAATCACGAAATATTCAAAACTAAACACGGAATCGACAATTTATGTTAAATTCAGTAGGTACTTGTAAATATTTGCATTTCCTTAGAAAATATGCAAATAGTCAGTGGGGGTAATTACTGAAATAGATAGATACATACTAACGGATGGATATATATATATATATATATATATATATATATATATATATATATATATATATATATATATATATGTGTGTGTGTGTGTGTGTGTGTGTGTGTGTGCGCACAAATATATAGAAAAATAGGAAAGAACCGTTACGTTAATAAACCGAAGTTCTTTAGTATTTTTGTTTTATTTTAAAAAAAACAGTGCTCGTTCTAAAATTCGCTTGAGGATGAAACACAACTGGGTACTATTTCTATAATTAAATTGAAGTTTTCAAATTCTGCTTTTGAAACATGAGAACTCTTATGTAGCGATAGAATCATATCTTTTTAAAATAATTACACACGCACGCACGCACACACACACACACACACACACACACACATATATATATATATATATATATATATATATATATATATATATACCAAGTAGAAGTAATAGTATTTATTGGAATTTATAACATATGAATGTTATAAGATCGCTACAAATGTTGCAGTTTTGTTTCAACACTGCTGGTGTCTCATCAAGTTATGATGTTGATTAGCAAGCAAACGATCTTTTTACTTCAAAAGCCAAACGAAACCCCACCAGTACGGAAAACTACGTCACGTAACCTATGATGGCCAATCAGAATACAAGTATATGGCAATTTAAATAACATGACAACACACTCTTGTATAAGTAGAATCAATTAGTACATTAAAGTTTAGATTAAATTAGAAATCAATATAAAAATCCAATTTAAATTAACAGTTCAATTTTAAATTTAAAATTCTAAAGTTAACCAAGGAACACGTTTGTATTTGGATATATATATATATATATATATATATATATATATATATATATATATATATGCATTTCACCCCAAGCAAGGCGGGAGTGCCACTAGCTCTCAGGGACTTTCAGAGTGAAAGTCAGAGAAAAGACTGGGTATAGAGGAATTAAGGAAAGTGTTGTGGAGTTATTTCACAGTGGAGGCTTGTATTTGTACTAAGTCGGTCCTAAAATAGGTTCGACGTACAAAACGTTAGGAACTTGATATAATAGGTATAACGCAGAGTAATCTAGTTGTGGTCGCTGATACTTTATATTCGACTAACTGTCGTCCGACATCGACTGACTGACCGACTCACTCGTTGCTCTTACTACTCCTACTTATTATAGGTGGGAGAGTCTATTAACTATAGAACAGGTGTGTTCCACTATATCAGAAAGGATAAAAGATGAACGGGAATAAAGGCAAAAGGAGATGTTTCATTTAAGTTTTTGAAGATTGTATTTATCAAGGAAGCAATTAAGAGGAAGGGAATTTCACAGCCGGGAATTTCGGGAAAAGAAACTGTTGGAGTAGAATTGACGGTGACATTTAAATATTTAAACAGGAAACAGTGGGAATTAGATGCCATTCTAGTAGCACGCTTAAATGTAATCGGGGCACTAGGGGGAAACTCGTTAGAGCAGTTGCCATGAAAATATTTGCAGAAAAGACAGAGGCTAGCCACATCACGTCTGTGAGAAAGTGACTGAAGTCGAGATGTTAAGTCACAGACATAGATATAGATATAGATAGATATGAACAGACTGAAAGAGATAGATATGAATAGAAAAGAGTTTAGCGAGATAGATATGAACAGACTGAATAGGCAAATAAATAAACAGATATAGAGACAGCAATTAACAGAGTGAAATAGATAGATAGATAGATAGATAGATAGATAGATAGATAGATAGATGCGAACAGACGGGCATAAAGAGATAGATAAAGAGATAGAATCAGAATGAAAGAGATAGATGGATATGAACAGACTGAGATAGATAGATAGATAGATAGATAGATAGATAGATAGATAGATAGACTGTGCTACATAGATATGAACAAATGGACATAACGTGATAGATAGATAGAAAGATAGATAGATAGATAGATAGCTACGAACATAATGAGAAAGAAAGAAAAAATCCTCGTAGAGTGTTTAGTGACAGTTCATGCAGAGATAAAATTAGCTGAAACCTAAGACAGGGACAAAGTATAAATATATAAGGTTAAACATTTCAATTTGTTTCCCTTAAGTGTTTCCTTCCCATTTTTTTTTTTTTTACCGTGGCTCAATTCAAAATCTGATTCAATTGCTTCTGTCATTTTCATTATTTTTCAACAAGCATAGAATTCCTAAAACCAACAAAAGATATGCTGTGAAATCTCCATTTATTTGTTTCATTCAAACACTTATTCAGTTACCGTAGATCGAGTGTTCGTTAGCCATTTTGACTCATACGCCAGGACTGTCGTGTTGAGAATTCGATCCTCGCTCTGATATTTTAATTACTGAGGCCTCGGGGTACGGAAATCCGAAGGAATAGCGAAAGATTGTGATTGAGGCAGGTATTAAGGAATCGAAACTTTTCAGATAAATGAGTGCTGAAACATCACGTATTATCTAACCTCTTGCATGCCACTGAATATTTGACAGGAAGAAAAAAGCGCGAGGCTTCTTTGTCATGACTCTAGCGAGAAATATTGTGATTATCATGAGAGAAATTAAAATGTTGAATGTTGAAGGGGGATAAAACACCAATCGGGTTTTCTTTCCTTTATTTTCCGCAATTAATATGCACTACTCCTGATCGGTCATGTGATCCTCAACCGCTAAACAATGGAATGACAGCCTTCGATTAGACGCCACTAAGTTCAAATTCATTCCAAATGAATGTCTTATCACAGTCTCTAGTACAATGATGTGCCGGACTTGTGAGTAAACACAACACTTGTAACATCTACAACTAGCTTTCCTTTTCTGGGTCGTGGAGAAGGTATGTAAGATATTTTTGTTCTTTGCTTACTTTTTCTCTTAAAAACTTAATTTAAGCTGACTTATTTTCATTTTAGCTGACGTTATTTTGTTTTAAATCTTGGAGTAATTATCTGCTCTTGACAACAAGATGAGGATGAGAAGAAGCAAGCTACAAACCTTAGTTACAAACCTGGGGACTCCCACAAAAATAGTTCTAATTATGCCCACGATTCCTAAGAAAGGCTTTGCAATTCTTATTTTTTATTTTTGAAGCCCGAACTTCAGGAAAAATATTCTTCGTGTCCTATTTTGAAATAATTATTTCCTGAATTTCAAGCTCTTGGAATAAAAGAAATATAAAGGTATCTGTGGCTAAATACTGGTTACGGAATATAATTTTAACACTTGGAGAAGTTTGTGTGAGTAGGGGCTAAATATACAGAATGCGGAATTGGTTTTGCGAGTTCAAATTCCAGTCGAGTATGTTGCGTTTACTTTCGCACAGATGACCATGTTAAGGGCATGAATTCATCTCTTCTCCTCCAGGTAAGAGTTAAATAGTTGGGTAGACTGAACTCTCTAGCATTGCTTGGCTACCAGTCTAGAAGAATTCAAAGCCAGTTAGGAGCGGATCTGGTAAGTTTACATACTTGCTGCAGTATCTACAACAGTATGCTCTATCATGATGAGACTATGGCTATATTCTCCATAGAAGAGGAGGAGGAGGCGTTTTGTGGGGAGGGGGAGAATGAATATATATTGGAGAAATTAAAAATCGTTCAGTAGAATGTTGTTTCATGTTCTCATCTCGTTTTTAAAAAATAATTCAGTGATTGTATTCAGCCACCGTGTGAAGCGATGAAAAAGAATTAATTTGCTTTAGACTTTGCTCTGAGAAAAGGGAAAAAAAAAGAAGATATACGGAGTCGACAAAGGCCTTAAAGCTGTCGTCTTCTTTGCTTATGTTCTGTGCGGAACAAGTACAACGCCATGTTTATGCATTCCAGGTATAAATTCTCGAAAGGCAAATGTTCAGACTGCGACTACAAATTGCACAACAAAACCTTTCCGAAGAGACACCGCGGCGCTATGTCGAGACACTTATAGGCAGGTACCCGGGGTGTTTTAACTCTCAGGAAGTACAGCCTGTGTGAGTTTACTGGCAGGAAATTCCTCTGTACGCATTTAGGTGTGTACCAACCAAAACGGCGAAGTTATAGAGAAAACGAATACAAAAATGAAACTCATACTTAACATCCGGAAGAAATAGTTAAAATATTTAGGCACATAATGATGAAAGAGGGCTTGGAAAATCTGATACCCACAAGACAAATTGAAGGCAAGAGAGACAGCGGGAAACAATACATAATATACCTAGATATGTTTTTTGCGTCATTCAAACTGTTTTAACTTGAATAATTAATTCAAAGATTAAAATGCATATAACATTTCGTACACCCTTGTTATCGGAGTGGGAATTGATGGATCCGAAGCTCGACAAAATTATATATTAATTATAATAAGCCCTTAATAAAGAAAGAATATAAAAAAATTTAAAAAAAAAAGGATTAACTTTTGGGATCAAATTAATTCTGCTCTTAATCTCCTCTTTTTATTTCTTTAAATTTCTACAGCAGCAAATTGTCACACACCCAAACCAAAAACTAAAACCATTCGCTCCCAGTGAAACGACGCAATTTGAGATAGGCCTCCAGTTGTGGGTGAAACACTTGTAACATCTACTACTAGCTTTCCTTTTCTGGGTCGTGGAGAAGGTATGTAAGATATTTTTGTTCTTTGCTTACTTTTTCTCTTAAAAACTTAATTTAAGCTGACTTATTTACATTTTAGCTGACGTTATTTTGTTTTAAATGTTGGAGTAATTATCTGCTCTTGACGACAAGATGAGGATGAGAAGAAGTGAAACGACGCAATTTGAGATAGGCCTCCAGTTCTGGGTGAAACATGCATAATGACGTGGCCTTAAATAAAGACAACTAACGATCGAAATCATTCTCTCGGACCTCTGGCTGTACGTTTAGTGTCGTAGTCCTGCTGGAAGGTGAACTCTCACCCTAGTTTCAAGTCTTTTGCTGACTGTAACAAATGTGGTTCTACAAAAGGATGCTGAGTATACCATGAACCGTGAGCAACGACGAAGTTTTCGAGAAAATGGTAACAAAAAGGAAACTTATATTTAACATCGGGAAGAGACGGTTGAGGTTTCGAGGACACATCATAAGGAAAGGGGGCTGGGAAAATCTGATACTCAGAGGACATATTGAAGGCAAGCTTGACTAAATGGATGGCGGAACAAGGTTTAGAAGTGATATAGCGGCTCGGACTGAGGAATCGGAGAGCCGGGTTCGAATTCCTGTCGAATCCATTACATTCACTTACGTGCTAACACCCATGGGAAAGTTATGAATCTTCTTCTTCTCCCACTACCAGTTATGGGCAGGGTAGACCGGGTTCTATAGCCTTGGATAGCAACTGGTTTATCGCAGAAAGAATTGGCAACCTAGCGCGGAAAAAATCTGCCTTGTCAGTCATGTATCGAAAGATACATGATCGCCTAAGCGTGTATCACGTATGGCACATAACTGACTGAGAAAAAGACAAAATTTATTAACAGTTACAAAGGAAAGGAAATTGTGGAGAGCCATGATTGCTCAACGTCCTGAAGAGAAACGACACACAGAGGAGAACAATTCAGTTGGGTTGGATAAAAGATAGGTCACTGGGTAGATGTTTGGACTTTTAGAGAAATAAAGTACAGAAAGACAGAAAAAAAGAAAGAAACGGGAAATAAAACAAGAAAAAAGTAGCGAAGGATTATAGATAGATAGATAGATAGATAGATAGATAGATAGATAGATAGATAATGTAGAGACTGTAATAGATAGATAGATAGATAATGTAGAGACTGGGATAGATAGATAGATAGATAGATAGATAGATAGATAGATAGATAGATAGATAGATATGAATAGGTTGAGATAGTTGGATAGATAGATAGACATGAATAGGTTGAGATGGCTAGATCAATAGATTTGGATAGGCTGAGTTAGATAGATGGGTAGATAGGCACGAATAAACTGAGATAGATAGATATGGATAGGCTGATATAGATAAATACATAGCTAGCTAGATAGATATGAATAAGCTGGGATAGATAGATAGATAGATAGATAGATAGATAGATAGATAGATAGATAGATAATGTAGAGACTGTAATAGATAGATAGATAGATAATGTAGAGACTGGGATAGATAGATAGATATGAATAGGTTGAGATAGTTGGATAGATAGACATGAATAGGCTGAGATGGATAGATCAATAGATTTGGATAGGCTGAGTTAGATAGATGGATAGATAGGCACGAATAAACTGAGATAGATAGATAGATAGATAGATAGATAGATAGATAGATAGATATGGATAGGCTGATATAGCTAAATACATAGCTAGCTAGATATATATGAATAAGCTGGGATAGATAGATAGATAGATAGATAGATAGATAGATAGATATGAATAGGTTTAGAAAGTTGGATAGATAGACATGAATAGGCTGAGATGGATAGATCGATAGATTTGGATAGGCTGAGTTAGATAGATGGATAGATAGGCACGAATAAACTGAGACATACAGACAGACAGATATATATATATATATATATATATATATATATATATATATATATATATATATATAGAGAGAGAGAGAGAGAGAGAGAGAGAGAGAGATAGATAGATAGATAGATAGGCGAAAAATTAAAAAGAGATAGAAAGAAGGAAATTGTGAAGAGTCATAATCGCCTACATCCTCAGGGAACATGACCAACAGAGCCAACCAGAACGAGCTAGATGAGTCGATTAAAAGATAAGTCACTGTGTAAGTAGGGATATATTATATGCACACATAGCTATTCCCTATTTAAAAAAAAAATAGGCGGGGTATAGGAAGCCACTCAACGCTCTATAGTTACTTCCGTGGAAAGAGCTCAGACGAACTACATTTCTTGGTTCAGCCATTTCGAACCTATGCAACTTACAATATAACAAATCGCTCACATTCCCTTGAAATTCCAGTGGAGAGAAGTAAGTCCCACTCGAAAAGCTTTTTCCCGTGAAACTGTTCGGTGAAACCGCCTCATAAGAAGATATTTCCCCAATCACTACTATTTTAACCTGTTCAAGTCTAGGGTTATCTTTCCCTCCTATCTGCATAAAGTACTTAAACTCTCTACTTGGAGTGGCCTCTGGGCTTTGTACTGGGCGAAACTTACTGTAAAAAAAAGAAGAAAATTAATCTTTAACGTACAAGAGGCGACTTTTCTTGAAAAGATTTTATTATGCCACTGCAAGTGACTGATATGAATGAATAATATTGTTTGAATTTTGCAGTTGTGTTGTCATATCCTGCTATGGCAACAGAAAATATTCATGATTGAAATCAAATAGTGCGGCATAGGAATTTTGAAAAACAATGAAATGTAAGTAATGAATAATTCAGAGTGTTAAATGTTAAGACAATATTTGTATTGATAACAGCATCTTGTATTTAACTTTCTACGCGATATACAACAGAAAGAAAAAGTACAAACAAAAAAAACGCTTTTTCTAAAATGATTTCTGAAATTAACATAGACCTCATCCTGACAGACTTAAAAGATTTTCTCACTTGAAACTGGACGATTTAAATTTGGTGTGATAAGACTGCTCATCTGCTACGTAATATCAATCCTCCTATATAAAAGTGAATGCTGTACAATTTCCCCGGTAGAGGAAAAGGTGATCTGAGGCAACAGAGATGTGGTTGTACCGGAGAATGATGGGAATTCCATGGATGAAACATGTGAAAAAGAAGGAAGTTTTGAGGAAAATAAAGCAAATAAAGTTACTTGTACTTAAAATCAGAAAATGTTAAAATTTCTGAGATACATAATAAAGAAAGTGTGCTTGGAGAATGTGATGTTCACAGGAAGAATCCAGGAACAAAAAACCAGCGGACAAAATAACAGTCTCATAAATAAATTGAAAATTCAAAGAATTTTTAATTCAAATTTTAGTTCCAAATTGAGACATTAGTAATAATATCCAATATATACACACACACACACACACACATATATATATATATATATATATATATATATATATATATATATATATATATATATATGTGTGTGTGTGTGTGTGTGTGTGTGCGTGGGTGTGTGTGTGTTTGCGTGTGTGTGTGTGTATGTGTACAAAGAGTGTGACATTTACAGTGTAGACATAAGAATCAACACTGCATGGGGACTGCCTGTTTCAAGCATTAGTTTGATCTTCAGGCCATATGTAACTGCCTTTCTAGCGATATATCTCTTCCCCACTATATATATATATATATATATATATATATATATACACACACACACACACACACACACACACACACACACACACACACACACACACACACACACATATATATATATATATATATATATATATATATATATATATATATATATACTGGGTGTAACAGCAAAATTGTCCAATCGTTAGATTAAGTTTTGAACAGTTGTATCTTAGAAATGATTAAAGATATATTAATGGAATTCTCCTCGGTTTTTATAATACTATTGGACTCTACTTTGAGAAACAAGAATGTATAATTACATTCCAAGCTTAAGGGAAGTATCGTGATGTAATCGATCATAAACGAAAATAATATTGTCATCATTAATTAATCATAGCTAAGGATAGGTAGCAAAGTTCATATATATATATATATATATATATATATATATATATATATATATATGAATCCAAGATCATTTTCGAATGAACTCATTCAAGATAATTTTCGCCCTCTCTAACCTTCTAACGTTCTGTCCTGGAGTAACAAGTTGTCTCACACGTTTCACGTACGATTTCATTTTCAAGTTCTTTTTACTGCCCTTTGCACTGTTATAGGTGAAACTCAAAACGTCTTATGGATTGAGTTGGATCTTTTCTAATTGATCTCCTTAGCTCTAAGTTGAAGTGATGATCCCTCTTCCTGTTGTAACCACTTGATCCAGTTTTCCTACTGTTCCCTCTATTTAAAACTTATTCGCCGTCCTCTTGATGATTCTTGAATGAACTTTGAAGATGAAAGACAGAGTATGAATATTTGGTACCATTACTGAAGGCCTGAATGATCTTTTTCCCTCTTACCATTGCTCATTGGGTCGGACAAAACAATTTTAACCTATCCTCTTTCTAGTTGAATATCTCAGAGAGTTTTTCAGTGATTCTTACGACAAATGGTATCAAGATGGCTAAAAGTCTTATCTGAAAACCTGGACAAAAGAAACTCAGTTTAGTGGTTTTTATATACTAAACATTTTGTGGATGAACAATTACACATGCTATTACACGACTTGGACAATCTTGCTGTTATAGCCGATATACACTTGTATGTACAAGAAAGATTTATTTCCGTCGATTATTTGACGGTTTTATGGGCCCGTTCTATTTACTACAGAAATTTATTGTTACATAAATCTAAGTCCTAAAAATCGTGTTTTAACAATAGCACTGTCACATATGCGATATATTTCATAGTTAGGGAGTCTTAGTATCACATAAGACTTGACTTTATGTGAAAGAAGTAAGTAGAAGGGTTTTTTTTTTTAAGTTTGCTCCGAAACGTAAGCAAAGCACAAAAAATTGTATACATTATGCTGAATTTAACTGCTTAAAATTTTATTCGTGAAATAATCCAAGATCAGTTTTTTACGTGTCACAAATTAGCCAAAAATCGAAGAAAGCTCAATTTCTGTCAGTTACTTCACGATTTTATGGGTCCGTTTTGTTTGCAACAGAAATTCATAGTAAATAGATCCAACCTCTAAAAACGTTATCTAACAAGGTTATGTCCATGTATTTAGGTAATAATGGCACAGGTTGAACCGGCACAGGTAAAAATAGCACAATTAAAATGGGACAGGTAAAAGTGGTACGGATAAAAAGGACACAATTGGGAAAATAGAAAAAAAAAAATGTCACAAAGCGAAAAAATAAGTTTCTCCTGCTTTTCTCTTCATGTTGTTGATGCATTTTGTGGATGCAATAGCTGCATAATCAGGAGCATGGTTGTTGTTTCTTAGCTGGTACAGGATCAGTCATATCGAGGCTGGTGATCATGGTACAGGATCAGTCATATCAAGGCTGGTGGTCATGGTACAGGATCAGTCATATCAATGGTACAGGATCAATCATATCAAGGTTGGTCATGGTACAGGATCAGTCATATCGAGGCTGGTGATCATGGTACAGGATCAGTCATATCAAGGCTGGTGGTCATGGTACAGGATCAGTCATATCAAGGCTAGTTATCATGGTACAGGATCAGTCATATCAAGGCTGGTGGTCATGGTACAGGATCAGTCATATCAAGGCTGGTGGTCATGGTACAGGATCAATCATATCAAGGCTGGTGGTCATGGTACAGGATCAGTCATATCAAGGCTGGTGGTCATGGTACAGGATCAGTCATATCAAGGCTGGTAGTCATGGTACCCTTACAAAAAATGTTCTCTTAACACATCTCCATCTGACAGTAGTTGATCTTGCAATCTGTTTTGTATACATGCATCCTTGGAAGCAAATCTTCTCTTTTCGTTTATTACTTGCTATAAGTTCCATGATGTGGTTGTGATAGAGCCACTGATATCAATGGTGTTCTTGACGGATCCAGGACAACTGAAACTGTTTCTAATCTAGGATTCAGCGCAATGCTTTCTAGTTGTGTGATCTGTTCAATAATTGAACCAAAATTCCCGCAATTGAACCACTGACATCAAAATTAATGATAACTGAACCAGGAGTCAACTGGCGTCTGATTAAAGAGTCAGTTGTTCGATATTTACAGATATATTTTTTTCAGAATTTACTAAATAGCTAACGTGTTCATTTCATTTTTTTCCTGTATGTTTTCGATTTTTTGCTATTTTTTTCCCTATTTTCCCACCTGTGCCATTTTTATCTGTGCCATTATTACTCTGTACCAATGTCAAATATACGGTATATTTCATAATTATTGAGTCCTACTATCCCATAAGGCCCGATTTTATGTGAAGAAAAACTCAATTTGACATTAAAACTTGAATTAAAATTTTCTTGAATTTTCAGTTTACATATAAGACTGGGATTTTGTCTAATTTTGGGATAAGTGGCCGGTATTTTGCCCGCTGAGTTTTCGTCCAGTTCCCTCACAGGACATATGGAAGGCGAGAAGGACAGAATCAAACTACTGGATGTGTGCAAATGGATAGCAGGACATGAACAGAGGTGGGGGTATAAATGGAGGATATAAAGTTGTGGAGGGCCATACTCGTTCACGTCCTGAAGAGACACGGCACACAAATGAAGAAGAATAGGTGATAAATCTGATATTTAAAGTTAAAATGCTCAGGTTGATTGATACGATGTAAGTGACGGTAATACTAAATCACTTTGGTGGAGAATCTAGCCGGCATAATTGTGGGAGTATTTGTTCTGGACGCACACCTGTTTGCTTTTCCTTGGGAAAGGAGGTCCCTTGCACTCACGGAGAGCAGACAATCGCAAATAGGCAGACTTACTGGCTTCACTTGGGCGTCCAGGGTCTGTCGCTTGCCTGACTCGCAACAATGGTCAATGGAGACAGTTTGCTTTATACTGGCTGTAAACAATTAAAAAGACGATGCCGAAGGAAAACAATATCACATTACTTGAAACAAGGCAGGCTAAATAGACATGCTTTGACAGGAGCGTGTGATAAAGTTCGGCTTGTTATGATTTTTGACCTAGAAAAACCAAAGCAAAATTTAACATTACATCACAGTCATTCATTTCCTTTACGCCTCTATCTCTCTCACTCACTCACTCACATATACACACACCCACACTCATACATTCTTCCCCTCTCTATCTGAGTTAAAGCTAACGTTCTTTATATATCTATTAATCTATCTATCAATCGAGCTAGAAGTTTTTGCGTTTTTTTTCTTTTCTTTCGTTCTTTCCATCGATCTTTCTCATTATTCCGATCTTTCTTTCTAACTTTATTTCTTTCTATCTATCTATCTATCTATCTATCTATCTATCTATCTATCTATCCCAGTCTCTACATTATCTATCTATCTATCTATCTATCTATCTATCTATCTATCTATCTATCTATCTCAGTCTCTACATTATCTATCTATCTATCTATCTATCTATCTATCTATCTATCTATCTATCTATCTATCCCAGTCTCTACATTATCTATCTATCTATCTATCTATCTATCTATCTATCTATCTATCTATCTTCTTTACAGAAAATATTGTTGCGTTTTTAGAGAAGGAATATCAATCCAGTCATATAGCACATAATTTAAACTTAGGTTTTTCAAATTGTTTAAAATATGTTCTGTTTCTCTCTCTCTCTCTGTGAGTGTGTGCGTTTGTGCTTTTGTGCTTAGAAATATTATCTACATCATCAGGAGATTGTGCTATACAGAGATTTATATATATTTATGGGGTAAAGTGCTCAATATCAGAGATAGAGCGTATGGAAATATATATATATAAAAGTGAACATTGAAGTCAACACTCAGAAGCGACGGACTGTTTCATGCTGGACGCAATGTTTAGACTGCCTGACGATTGCGCCTAGCATGAAACAGGATGTCGCCTCTGAGTTTTGACTTTAATGTTCACTTTTATATTTATATTTACAGAAATCAATGTTAAGGAATATTATAGTGCTTATTGTACTTTTATTTTATTTTATTTTAATTTCATTTTTGTATGTACGGCAAATATATATATATACGCCATGTTTATGGACAATTATTATCTTAATTTTGCGAATACATCTATTTAAAGTTAACATGCAATAAGGTTAAGAAACAGGCTAAATTATAAAATGTGATAATAGGGTTGAGTTCAAGTATCCCCACCAAAAGAAAAGAAAAAAGTACAAATAAAATAAAAACGGCCAATAATTAAACCTTACAATACTTAAGGAAATAGGGTAAGATTTTGGAACATTAAGGTTACCTCCTCAATTATCCATCGAAACTGCAATCCACCGAAATAAGAAAAGAAGCCAGTCTCCACCGCGGGCCATTTAAATGATAGTTCGCGCAGCGGATTGGTTGTTACAAACATCCAATTGGATGTGCGGAATATGTGGTCTTTCTTCCTCTTATTCTTTAAAAAGGCCAGAGTAGCTGTTAGCGTTTATTTGGAAGGGGGAATCAGGGGTTGATCTACTCTGATTGGGTCGATTTGGTGATGGGGAGTATGATGTTGAAAGACCCGAAACTCCCTGATGAACCAAATCAAAAACATCACTGACGACCCCCTTGGGCACCTACTTAAAAGCGGATTTTCGAACGAAACATACGTGGCCTGGTGATTACGTATAAGTATAACGAATTTTGCTTTAGAAAACTTACAATTACAGTGTGTTTTGCGGAGAATGTCCAGATTCAGGTTATTTAAGAACTGGTCTTCATTTTTCAAGTCAACATAAAATTAACTAATTTTTTTATTAATTAATTTAAAATTAACACTTTAAAATACAGGAGTTGAAAACTTTACGAAAAGGTATAACTGAATAAGTACAATCAAAATGATAAAGTAAATAAAAAAAATATTCTTAGATTACCAAAGGCAGTTGTTTATCATATTTGATTAAATATTTTCGTTTTTATTATATAGGGTGTCTCTCCAAAATCGACAGCGTTTAAAATGTGAATCTATGTGCAACTATATGTCCCAGGTAAAAGAAATTAAATAGTTAAATTTTGAAGATTAAAAGATTATTCATCAAAATTCGAACAAGATGTTCAAAGGGAAGCTGGTTTTATAATCGGTTACACAAAGCTTCACAAATGTTTAATATGCGCACCACTTTTGACAATACATAAGGTAAGTCTTGCCAAACACGCTGTCGCATAACTTGCATAACATTCTCAAGCGCCTCAGTGATTCTCTGCTTAAGTTCCTCTAGGATTGTAGGAAGAGTGGGGGATATAGACCTGTCCTTTCACATAGCCCCATAGAAAAAAAGCATAAGGTGTCAAGTTAGCTTAAGGTAGTGGTCATTTCAGCAGCACATTGTCATTATCAATGGTACGCCTGATCCTTCTTCCTGGTAGATTTTCATTGATATAAGTCCGTCATAGTCAACTTAGTTTTGCACATTTTGTTAAAATTTGAGATCATTTGAGCGAAAATTGGATATGTTATTAGACTAAAAAATAGTGTCAATTGGGGGTGGGGGGCACTCTGTATATTGGAATGAAGCCAAATGTCTGATGATTACTGACCAGGTGAATTAGAAACATCTTGTGTAATGTAAATAATTGTTTTTTGTTGTTTTCTTTTCATTTGTCCATAAAGTAATACATTAAACATTTTCTTCTTTATTATATTTGAAACAATTTTCTCTGGACAGAACTAGATATTCATTTCCGGTTTCAATTCAAACAAAGAAAAAAATAATGTGAAGAGAGTCATCATCGCTAATTTAAATGTACATGGCATTGATTTTTTTTTTTTTTTTAATACAACGCATACTGAGAAAAGGGTTTGTTTTGGTTGTTTAACAGCATATCAACTCTATATTGATCATTCAATGTCGAAATTTAATTTCCTTGGGAGTTTTGAAATAATAAAAATATGATATATGTTATTCTGCTTTCACAATTGCATACATGGTAGATGATACTCAGCTTTTGTGCATATACATGTTTGTGTGGACATAATTAATAGAGACGGTGATATGAGTGTTTTATGTTGTAGTTTGTTCACGTTATATTTTATAGAGTTTTGTTTTGTTTAGTTGTAAAGTATTTGTCCATAGCTAGGACCCAAACAGGTCCTTACCACCGCGGGCCAAGGTCGACCTCGGAACAACAGCAATTATGAGGTGATTCCACGTTCCTCAAAGCCTTCAATGTCCCGATCAGAGGCCTTTCTGCCGAATGTAGTTCATTGTCATACTCAGGACTATGAGAAAAGAAGGATTGGAAAATTTGATACTCACAGGACAGACTGAAGGCAAGAGTGTCAGAAGAAAAACAACGCATGACCGAGCTAACGAGCGTGAGTAAACGGATGGCAGAACAGGATTTAGGAGAGATAACAAAAAGACGAAATTTATTAAGAGCTACAAAGGACAGGAGATTGTGGAGAGCCATGATCACCAACGTCCTGGGGGATATGGTAAAAAGAAGAAGAAGAAGAAGAAGAAGAAGAAGAAGAAGAAGTAAAGATTGATTTAACCACTTGTTTTTGACAATGTCAAAAGAGTTACACAGATTGTTATGGCCGATAGGATATTTATTTTCGTTTCTAAGGGCAATTGAAATCTCATAAATCGTGCCATCAAGGCAAAGAATATGAATACTTGAGATTTTGACCGCGAACTTCAAGGGAAATTCCTCTCCACCTCTGTTTCGACAATTCCTCAGCGAGTATTCTTCTAATATTTAACGTACGAACATACCGTCGATAAGTAACGAACTCTAAGGGGAATATTCACTGATTTACACTGAGCCGGTTTACGATTTATGACTCGGAACAAGTTTATAAAAAAAAAGTTAGGAAGGAGGGGGATTGCATACACTGGAGTAGATTGGAAAGCCGGCAATAATCGGACAAAAGAAAGAAAGAAAGAAAGAAAGAAAAAAAGAAAGAAAGTAAGAAAGACAGACGCGGGAGGTTAAGCATGCTCTCCGAAAATGCGAATAGTAATATTACCGTTTCCTTATAAGGAAACATTCAGCATTCATTGGCCGAGTAATCAGTACTACTTCCGCTTGAAATTTATAAAAGCTTTCTCTGAAAATAGGTTTTTCCGGTTCATGCATTCCAAAAGCTGGGCAGAGTACTGCGAGACAGGAAGATTTCTTTGGTGACAAAGAAAAGAGTATTGAGCTGCTACATGACATCTGTCCTCCTATACGGCAGGAAATGTTGGACGGTCTCCTCAAAGACGAAGAAGAGTCTCGAGGCAGCGGAGATGTGGTTCTACAGAAGGATGCTAAGGATATCATGGACGGAGCAATGTGAGCAACGATGAGGTTTTGGAAGGGATGCAAACAAGGAGGAAGCTTATACTTAACATAAGGAAGAGGCAGATGAAATTTTTGGGACACGTAATGAGAAAGGACAGCCTGGAGAATCTGATATTCACAAGTCGAATAAAGGGAAAAAAAGAAAGGTATATCAACGTATGACATACCTGGTGGGCTTAAGCAAGTGGATGGCAGAACATGGTCTGGGGACGGTGGCAGAGGGACGAAACTTATTAAGAGTCACAAGGTATAGGGAGAAGTGGAGGACCATGATCGCCTATGTTCTGAAAGAACACATAAAAAGAAAGAAGCTGTTACCGCTCTTTCCAGTACTAATGAATGGGTTCCTTAGTAAACTTTTGTTTGAAGTAGCGTAGAATGCCGACATTTTATGCCAATATTCTGTCTAAGAAAGAAAGAAAGAAAGAAAGAAAGAAAGAAAGAAAGAAAGAAAAGAAAAACAAGAAAAAGAAAGAAAATAATAACGAAAAAAGAAATGAGATAGATTGATAGAGAGGGGAAAAAGAACGTGAAAAAGCAAAAACTGATAGAGAAAGAAAAAAAAGAGAATCAAGAAAGAAAGACAAAAAGAAAAAAAAATGAGTAAAATTAAAATAAGAAATCGATATAGGAAATATAACAGAATTGAAGAAAGAAATCAAGAAAGAAAACGATGATTAAAAAAAGGAAAAAACAACAAAGAGAAAGCGATAAAGAGGAAAAGGGAGAGTAAAGAAAAGAAAGATGGAGAAAAAGAAGAGTTTACGATTTATGACTCGGATCAAGTATGGAAGTAGAGGGATTGTGTACACTGGAGTAGATTGGAAAGCCGGCAATAAACGGGAAAAAGAAAGAAAGAAAGAAAGAAAGAAAGAAAGAAAGAAAGAAAGAAAGAAGGAAAGAAAGAACAAGGAAAAGAAAGAAAATGATAACGAAAAAAGAAATGAGATAGATTGATAGAGAGGGGAAAAAGAACGTGAAAAAGCAAGAAAATGATAGAGAAAGAAAAAGAAAAGAAGAGAAAAAGAAAAGAGAATCAAGAAAGAAAGACAGAAAGAAAGAAAAAGAAAGAATGAGTAAAATTAAAATAAGAAATCGATATAAGAAAAATAACAGAAATATAATTGAAGAATAAAATCAAGAAAGAAAACGATGATTTAAAAAAAAGAAAAAAAACAAAGAGAAAGAGACAAAGAGGGAGAGGGAGAGTAAAGGAAAGAAAGATGGAATAAAAGAAAAACACAAAGAAAGATAGAAAGAAAAGAAGAAACGAAGAAGAAAAAAAGAAGAAAAGTAAATGTCAATAAAGAGAGAAATCTCTGTCAGTGAAATAAAGGGAGAGATAGAGAAATAGAGCGAGAAAGAGAGAGGGAGAGAGAGAAATTGAAAGAGAAAATAAAAAATAAAAATAAAATGTTGGAGGAAGAAAGAACAAATTAACATAAATAAAAAGTAACGCTAACATTTTCTTCTCTCGTAGTTCTCGCTTGTTGAATTATCGCCCGATCTCTGACTTCCCAGTCAACTTTGACCTTCAAAAATTTAATTCAACGCTATTTACTGTCTTCTTGATTCCTGTCCTCACCTTAATAGAGTTTCTATTCTTCTAATATTCTCTAACACTCAGTAAACCTCATACGTCTAAGTCCGTCCTGGGTATGACGATAAACTGCATCCGCGTCCAGGGTAAGACTATAAACTACGTCCAACAGTAAGGCCTCTGATCAGGAGGTTTTGAGGAGCCTGGAACCACCTCTTAATTGCTGGTGTTCCCAGGTCCACCATGACCCAGGGTCCCAGCTATGGGTAAATAGTGAACCCCGAAATTGAGTGAAAAAGCATTATAAAAGTGTAAAAATGGGTTTTAATACCAGAAATACTTTGTAAAAAAATCATTACCAGAAATAAATTTTTGAAGAAAAAAAACTTACCAGCAATATATTTTTTTTAAAAAAAACTTACCAGCAATATATTTTTGAAAAAAACTTACCAGCAATATATATTTTTTTTTTAAATATTAGCAGCAATACGTTTTTGAAAATAATATTACAAGCTATACATTTTTGCGGAAAAAAATATTTACAGAAATAGATTTTTGACAAAACAAAATATTACCAGAAGGTAAGAAAAAAAAATGAGAAAAAGAGAGAAAAAAAAAAAAAAAAAAAAGAGTGACAGAAGGAAACAAAAGGAGACCAGATGAGAAAGAAACAAAGGTAAGAATGTAAAAAAGAAAAAGATAGAAAAAAAATGTAAGAAATAATGTGTAAACTAAGCGAGAAAGATTTTTTAAGAAGGCGAAATAATTTTGTTTATAAAATAACTTTTTGTCGGACGTCGTTGCTCATGTCTTTATATCGAACTAATATACGGACCTCCATACATTTGCTAAAATATGAGCATACCATGATAAAAAAATGCTTTAACTTAATAGAAAATGTTTTATCACCAAACGATTTTTGATTATTAATTTATATTTTTGATCCATTTTAGGACGTTCGAAATTTTGATTAAAACTATTGTTTTTCTTACTTCAACGGGGGACTAAAGAATAATATAGAAAATTATAGCTTCTTTTTGCGGTGAAAAAAACAGTGAATTGGAAATTCTTGCAAAAATCAACTAATAGTAGGATATTAATCAACTTTCAGGACTTATTCACAAAGTAATTAAATTATTTTAGAAAAGAGTTTTTTTTAACTCTTGGTACAAACATTGTTTAAAATCTGTTACCAACCACTTATTTAATTTTAAGAAATTTCCATTAATTATTTTTTTTACCAGTTAATGTTTATATTAGTTACACACAGAACTCCTTGGAGAATTTAAATAATCATCATTTTTTTTTTTTTGGAAAAAAAAACACAGTTACTGAAAATCTGCTTATAAGATTAAAAATGCAATAAAACTAAGACATAATATAATTAAAAAAGCTTTTAATTACTTTTATGAATAGGATATGTTATGGATATTATTGTCTTAAGAATTTCGATGAGTTATGAAGTTTACAATAACAGTTTTCATTTTTAAAATTTTTTATCAGAATAATTTATCAAGTTTTAAATCTGTTAAATGACCGTATTAATTTGCATGAGTTAGGTGATATTATTAAGAAATCTTATTAAAGAAAATGTACCGTAGAGCACATTTTTCATTAATAAGATTTCTATAATATTCAGGCTGATAGACGAATATAAATAAATACGATGTTTAATAAATAAACGAAATCTCTACTCAAATACGTGTATACGATAAAAATAACCTTTAAGTAATAACAATAATATTAATGATTTTATATATATATATATATATATATATATATATATATATATATATATATATATATATATATATATATATATATATATATGTAAAAAAAAAAGAACAGTAAGATATATAATCCGGTGTTCTTATAGGTATTTTTATTTTTACAAAATAGTGCTCGATGTAAATTTACAGAGCATTAATATTATAAATTAATTTAAAATATGATTTTTCCCTACACAGTTCTAACCATGTTTCAAAAATGGAAGCTAAAAGCCACGAATTTAATTTTGCAATTAAATTAAAGACATTAGTTCCATTTCACCCTCAAGCGAATTTTGGAGTAACTTTTAAAATTACTGGGTTTTAAAGACACAGCTAAAATCACGTTTCCAAACATGGTTAGAACAGTGTAGCGGAAAAAACATATTTTAAATTAATTTATATATATATATATATATATATATATATAATCCTAAATCACAATCACTAATGATGTATGTACGTATGTTCCAAAGATATAGCTTAAACGATATACAAAACCCCAACCAATTACTGTATCTTGAACCCATGGTAATTGCAATTCAAATTTCATTAAAATTAGACAAGGGGTTCTTAAGCTAGGGCCATTTTTCTATTTTTACAACATTTTTCATAGGAAATTCCGTATTTGTTTTCGAGACACATTTTTTTGTCAATATGCGTATATAATAAAACTTTCATATTACATTCCAACTATTATGTGTGTGGAAATAATTAACACTCATAGTACATTATAACAACATTATTAAATACATTTAAATATACATAACTTTTTGATTAAAAAATATGTCGGTTGATAGGTAAAGCGTCTATGTAGCTCTGTCATTGTAAAATGTAATCGGTATGGCTGGAAAATTTGCAGGACATGACTTGATGGTAAATAAATAAATAAACGCATGCTGATTTACTGACATTACGTATTTTGCAATAAACCTGAGGAAGAAATATCAAAATCAAACATTGTATAAAAAAAATTGTAATTATTATTTTGAAAAAAAATACCCACAAAAATGAAACTGTGTGCACAAAAAGGAGGCATCCATACTTAAGTTATTTTAATAAATAAGAATATACCTATGCAGACGACTGCTGATTGTTTTTTTTATTATTATTATTATTATTATTATTATTACTATTAATAATAATAATTTTTAATGGCCATTACCTTTGAAAATTATAATAAATACTAAAATTGGTATAAATTGTCACCCCGGGGCTACTAGGCCTTTAATGTGATATCCGTTTGCAATTCCATTCCCAGAAAAGCAAATATTTTTTATTAATTGTGTAATCTTGTATAGCGCGAATGATAATAATGATTACAATAAATTGTATTTAAAATACAAATTAAAACATATTTAATTAATAATAAAATTAATAACATTGTCACTTAATTATTTTGTATCATGAACGACTTCAAAATTGTAATGGTAATATCTGAGGTTAAAAATGTCTTGAGCGATTGAAGCCTAAGTATCTTGGTAAATACCATCCTGCTTTGAACATAGTCGACTGCCACCACAGAATGACAAATAACAGTACTAATTAACAGAATCGCATCTCTGAAGGAATACCAAGAGCAGCAAGAACAAAAATGGATAGCACATTCTCGGAGAATACATAATGATATAATCAAGATGTTGACAATACACACTACTTCAAATAAAAGGTAAGGAAGGAAACCCACCTGATGAACTCTTCTGTGTGTTACCTACACTCTTGTGCAAATTAATTGAAACAACCGCTTTAGTTTCCTTTCTTTTGGCATACGGTCAGTTTTAGACCCACTGGACTGACAGGGTGTAATCGATTTCTATTTTTTCCTCAGATTAGATCATTAGCAGTGGTGTGAATTCATTTTCGGGGTGTATGATGACATTTATTTGGCCTTGAAAAATATTGCATCATCTGCGATTGCGTCACATTTTTATCACGCCCAGACTCTAATGTCTCGACTGTCGATTAGTTGTCCTACAGCCATTGTCTGCGATGGACGTTACTCCAACGAAAATTGTAACGCTGCATGTATACCCTGGCAAGTCTTGGAATGGACATACTAAGTACTAACATGTGCACTGGGTTCTGTTTCATTGGGAAAATACGAAAAAAATTAAATAATTAATAACAAAATTGTGAAAAAGATAGTCCCCAGTAAGACCTACAGGCTTCATTCACTGTAAGCAATTTTTAAAATTTAATCGAAGAAAGCGTTATTAAGCAGCTCCTAGTTTAGATACATCTGAACGGGTTTAGCGTCATACATATCATTCACATGAAAGCCTCGATCTGACAAACCTATGTAAGAACACAACTCAATATTTAGATTTAGGTTCTAAAATAATTTGCAGTGTTGGGGGAAAGTATCCTTATCTCCGCATATTCTATGTTCAGCTTCCTTATCCTCTATAGTAAATTTATTATAGCTGATCTGTAACCAAAATACTTTAAGTATATACTAATTCTAAATGCTAAATCTTTTTGAAGAATTTAGAGTACGTTTCCTTCTTCTGTTTTAATTCCACTTCCAGATCTTCGTTTCTATTTTGGAAGGTTTTTATTCGGCAAAGGTTGATTCTGAATCTTATTTCCTGGAATACTTCGTCTCGACTGCAGATATTTTGTTCACAGTCATTCTTATCCCATTATGAATAGCTACAACATTGGTATACCCTACATAATCATCAGTACATTGGCTTAGGGAGAGAAAACAGGGATGCTGTTTTCTATTAGTATTTGTAAATAACGCCATTAATCAGAACTGTCAACGTTTCTCGCAGATCAAGCACTTATAAAATAATATAATCAGCCAATTACATTAATGTGTGAATTTGATGAATGAAGTATTTACTTACCATTAATAAAGTGACGTTAAGTCTTCATCTACCTTAGATTCATTTAAAAACAGTTTAAAGGAAGACAATTCAATTTAAAAGAAAATTATTTAACGTTAATCAGATTTCCAGTTGAGGTTAGAAATAGCCACGATTTCCTGTAAATTGTAAAAAATGTATCTAATTTTTTTTTTCACTTTCCTTTCATAATCCATTTTTTCAAAAAGGTTTTTGACGCTTTAAATTGTTCTAATCAGTAACGGACTGAGTCTACAAATATTGGTTGCCAGGAGACAAGGGAGGGGGTGCACATAACTACAATGCTATCATTTAATTTTCATAATGAATAAATACATTTAAAAAACATATGGAAAAAGGAGCAATTAAATATTTAGTGGAAAAACATTTCTTAAGCCTTTGAGACCTGCGTTCCTGAACAATTTTAACCCTTCCGTCTAAGCTTTGAGAAATCATCAAACATATCAATTACTTGCTAAGTTCTTTTCTCGCAAGTTTTGTCCCTGATTTCCAGACTCTGCATCCTTCATGGTAAAAACGATCCCCCTTTTTTTTATCCAAAAATACAAAAAATACAATGAAAAGGCGCAGACATATGGGTATAACGTTCAATAACATCATAATATTACGGTTTTTCTGATTGGCTCTTCAAAATAAAACAACCAATAGCAAAACACGATGCAAGTGTTTACCCACCGTTCAACCAGTGGCTGGGCATTAAGTCATTCTTCTCTACCACTGTTCAACCGGGGACTGGGCATTCCGTCATTTTCTCCTACCGCCGGTAAAGCGGTAGTCAGGGCTCAAAGGATTAATAATTAGAATGGACATGTAATACTGGTAGTAGATACCAAATGTAAATACAGAATGTTACAATTGAAATTGTTATTTATTTATTTTTAGTTTAAATAATTGGTTGATATTTTAAAATTGTTTACTGTACAATTTGCACATTGGCAGATAATTCAAATGCACAATAGAGCATTCACAAAAAGGTTGAAGGAATAGACAAGAACATTTGATAAAGTTTGTAACAAGGCTTTGGAATTTGTAAAAGAAAGGTAATGACAGATGAATATGGATAAAAATCAAACATTCGAAATTGATGGGTTGGAAATAACAGCCAGTTAGAAGGCAAAGGAAGAAGAAAATGGCAGATGAGCTTATTGATGACGAAAGAAATTCATCAGATTCTCCAGCTGATTTTCGACTTTGATTTTAAATGTGTTTAACCCAATAATGAGAATAGCATCGTCCAGTCCCGAGAATCACGCTTTGTGCAGTACAGACAACTGTATAAAGATATCTCCTGCTTGGATCGAGCAAATTTAAAAAGAAATATTTCAGAAATCAGCCTTGAAGATAAAGAATTGTAAGATTCTGTCAATAATTGTTTCTGCATTCAATTCTATATACATTCAATTCATCTAACAATACCTTTTCAATGGATAACATGGATAATGGTTTCAAATTCTCCTCAGACAGCTAATTCTTAACCTTGCCTTTATGATCTTTAGCTTAGAAAATGTTCTCTCGCATTGGAGTTGAGTAACTGATAGTGGGTAGAAGACTTTATAAAGTTCATAAAAGTTATCCTATGTCTTTTGGACGCCAGAATTTTTAGGAAACTCGATGGGAAAATGTTGCAAATTTTACAATTGTTGCAGCTAGAATCCACATTAAGCAATAGCTTTAATACATCCAAGTTTGAAACAAAAGAAAAGATTTCCAATATAATTTGATCATTGCTGATTTGTGAAAACAACTTAATAATGCCTTAAATATTTTCATTTGCTCACTGGTAAGGCTTGCCTGTGTGTTCATGCAGCGTTACAATTTTCGTACACTTCCTTGGAGTAACATCCATCGCAAACAATGAACGTAGGACAACTAATCGACAGTCGAGATAATAGTGTCTGGGTGTGAGGGAAATCTGATGCAATCACGGATGACGCAATATTTTTCAAGGTCAAATAAATTTCATCATACACCCCGAAAATAGATTCATATTACTGAACAACAATGCAAATTACCTAATCTGAGGAAAAAAATTATAAATCGATTACACCCTGTCACTTCAGTACGTCTAAAACTGAACAAATTGTGAAAGAAAGGAAACTGAAGCGGTTTTTTTTCAATTAATTTGCACAAGGGTGTATATATAAAATAAAAAAAAAAATCCCGTCTATTTTAAATGGAAAATATACTTTTAAAATAAAAAGTATCTGTGATTCTTGTATAATATATGAACTGCGCTAAGATTGCATTAACCAAATATGTTTATTAAAATTTTAATTATGTAACGGTCAGTCTATACTCAGCACCTGAGTCGTTCTACCGGTGAGGGATAATATGTATATTTATTAATATATACTTAATAGCTGTTATTACATCGGTCAGTTTTATTAATACCAGCACACTATGTGCGGTATATTATATTCAATTTTATATAGAGAGTGTTTCAATGACTTGACCGATTTTAAATGTGAATTAAGTTTAAGCGTCTAAAAATTTTTTTCTTTTTCTTTCAGATATAACAACTTAAGTCTTTGGCAATTTCAACCATGGAAAATTTAACAATCAAAGTGTTAAAGTTATCGAACTCTATTACGAAAATGGACGTTCAAACAGAAATCCAATGAGAAGTTCCCAAGTTGCATCATCTCTCGAAACAGCGAAGTCAATTGGCCACCACGATCGTACAAATTGACGCCTTTAGATTTCTTCCTTTGGGGTCATCTCAAAAGTAAGGTCTATGCCAACAATCCAACAAAAATTCAACAGCTGAAGGATGAGATAATAAGGCATATTTGTGAGATCGAGGAGCAACTATACAGGGACGTCCTCAAAAATTTTGACCATCGACTGGAGGTGTACCTCCGAAGCCTTGGGGGATATCTGGATGATATTATTTTTCACACATTATTGCCATGACTTCTCAAATAGAGAAATAAATAAATTTTCATCATTATTTGTTTGCAGTACTGGCCTTGTTCACGTTGATCATGTCAGAAATTGCGCTCTTTCCCAGGAACAGTAACTAATGTCCGCTCAACATGATTGCAGTGTACATCCCCAGGTGCGATCTGTGGGTGTTGAACAAATAAAA
Source organism: Acanthosepion pharaonis (assembly GCA_903632075.3). Classification (NCBI taxonomy): domain Eukaryota; kingdom Metazoa; phylum Mollusca; class Cephalopoda; order Sepiida; family Sepiidae; genus Acanthosepion; species Acanthosepion pharaonis. Next base: position 200,866 of record CAHIKZ030005610.1, read on the forward strand.
CTATGACTAAGCATATTGGATGTTCGGATACAATCGACCAACCACTCACACACACACACACAAACACTCATATATATATATATATATATATATATATATATATATATATATATATAGAGAGAGAGAGAGAGAGAGAGAGAGAGTGTTTCAGGGTGTTTCATTAAGACGGATTTTGCCGGACGAGTATAGCTGCTTACATTTATAATTTTATTAGTGCTATATATATATATATATATATATATATATATATATATATATATATATAAAACATCATCATTTTTTTTTTATTCTAATAGTCATTAAACGAACAGTTCTGACCATTTCTTTTCTAACCATTTCTGGCATCAACAGCTTGGCGCAATTCTTCTTTTCCTTTGAATCTATCAATGAATGTTCGCGCCGTTATTATCTCTTAATGTTTCCCCATAATTTTGATCACATAGTACAGTTTACTTGCCCTTTTCAGACTAGGTCCGTCATTTTCCGCAGGTTCTTATATAGTTCCTCACTGGACATATTGTTTATATCTGACATTTAGCTCTTATCTCAATAATCAAGTGTAGTATTTATATTTTCCAGTGATTTTGTCAATGTCAAATGTTTATCCTGTAAAAGAAGAATGTTTCTACCGTTGACCTAACGTATTTGACTTTGCAACTTTTTCTGTTTTTGAATTTCGAATGGTATTCATTTTGCCAGTGTTGTCTATGTCATTGCAATTCTAAAATCTATGTCTTTTCATAAGGAGTTCGACCACGATCCCAGATATAAAAAGAAATCATTAATTTAGATTTTTCCCTTTGAATATTATAAGATCTCTGTTTGATTAATTCCATCATGCAAACACATAAATAAATAAAACCGGAAAATACTAGAATCATTTGACACTTAATTCTACGACTTCTGGGTTTTCTCGCTTTCTTTCGCCACCAATCGTTCTCGGAGAAAGTCTAACTGAATACAAAACGGTATGTATCCCTGGCATAGCACATATTAAATAGCTAAAGAAAAGATTGAGTCGCATTGGCTCGATGGTCCCGACTATGGTCGACAAATGAAGATAATGAAGACGTGTACTTCGGCAACTCCACAATATCAAGACAGCACACATCTCCCCCACCACAATCACGTACATCAACGAGCAGAAAGCAAATTTCCTCAACTGTTTTTCATTTAATGCTCACTGATTCCCACTCATCAGATATTTTAAAAATTATTTTTGGACATACTTTATTAATACTATTTTAATTAAATTAATTATTAAAATTATTTTTGGATATACTTATTAATTAATATTGAGTTGCCTTGTTCGATTCTTGTTTAATTAGAAAACGTCTTTTCCCGTTTCATTCATTCGTCTGTGAAAGTATACAATTATATTCTGTGACAGAAATCTTCAAACAAAATTTATTTAACTTAATAAAGATTCTAGGCAAGAAGAGCTATTCCCAGTTTCTATTTCCCCATTATAGGCATTATTATTATTTCTGTTATATAGTAGCAACCTTAATATCGGAATTGAATAGATGAAAGTGAGGAAGTGTTATAATGCATGGTTCTCAAAGAGATACCGATATATACATATACATACTTGTTGCTAATTTGTAAAACACAGAGAAATTATAACATATGTAT